>JBBMFX010021784.1:893-12407 GCA_037832545.1 Rhabdalestes septentrionalis | reverse complement strand
CTCAATTATGTTGCTGAAGTGTGTGGCACTTATAGGTTGCTTTGCTTTTCACTCTTCTGTCCACTTCACTTCATCCTAAAGCAGCTGGATGGGGTTTATGTCTGGATACATCTGGCCACTCCATGTTTTCCATCTTGTTCTTTTTTCTGAGGTAGTTCTGGCAGAGCTTGGACTTTTGTTTTGGGTCATTATCTTGCTGTGGAACGAACCCGAGGACCTCGGCTCATACCAGACATCTTGCATGGAACTACAGAATTATTTCCCACTTCTGGGTAACCATTTTTAAACCTCTCGCAGTTCAGTGCTGTCCTTTGTACCATTTCTAGCTATTGAACTGTTTGAATTATATATTATAGTTAAACAATCTTGAAACACTGGGGTGTTCTAAAACTTTTGAACGGTAGTTATATATCTACTTTGTAGATATAAACATACATACCTACATTATATCATAGCTGTCTGGCGAAATCTTTGTAAATCCACTTTGGGAGTTTTTCATAAATGGAAGCTATTGGTCAGTCTCCACATGGGTCTGTCAAATTTAGAAATTATTAACCAATGAAATGTGTTGAAAATAGTTATGCCAATTATGATGACACAGAATTCATTTATTTAGAATATACATCGTTTTTAATTTTCCTGAAAAATACCGTTTTGGACAAATGAGTTTACATCCCGACAGCTCGATATCCAATGTGTACCTACAAACATATACTTATGTAACTATATGTGTTAGTATTTTATAATATATTCACAAAAAGGTCTATATTTATATTTGTTTAGCATACTTTTTATACTACACCGTTGTGTTGTATAGTTTTTGCTGCTCTTACTTTTGTACTTTCCACTTTCTGCCATAACAATGTAAACCTTAATATTTTTCATCTTAAAATCCTAAGTTGTTATCCTTTTTTGACCTTGTTAGTTCGTGTCCCTGGTCATCATGCCATACCATACAAACACGTGTCAGTGTACACATCAGTCGCATCACTGGAGCGGAAGAAGTGGCTTCACGGCCTGCCTGGTGTTATGGTGTTGGTACAACAACCTCACCCTCAACACTGATAAGACAAAGGAATCGACACCAGAAAGAAGAGGAGGCCTCACCAGCCACTGTTTATCCGGGAGCTTCAAGTGGAGAGGGTGAGCAGCGTTAACTCAACTCCTTCTTTCTCACTGCCTCCTGACTCCTTAAAGCTGATCTATCTCATACTGTCATTTTGCACATTAAGTTAATTTTGCACACACTTCTCCTTTGCAAATCCATCCAGCTCATGTTTCAATTTTCCGCTCCTTTGCACAATTCTTTCATTGCAAATGCACTTAAGTTTTCACTCTTATGTGTAACTGTGCAAAAGTCTTCACTTACTATATTTTTTATTCTTATTTGTATTCATTAACTTTTTAACCTAAATTGGCATTTGTGTGTGGATGGCAAAGACAGACTTTCATTGCACAGAGAAATGCAATTTCTTCTGTACATATGACAAAAGTTTTGAATCTTTAATCTTGTTTGAAGTGAACTGATGTTTTTCTCATTTGCTTAGATTTGATCAGGTGGTTGTTCACCAGTAGGCAGGATAGAATAAAATTAACCAGCGATGTGTCATTAGGAAAGACTACACATCTCATTTATGGCTCGGTAACTGAGACGTCCCTCTTCATTACCGCCTCAAGTCCTCCAGTTCCAACTGTGTTCACAGTCCTTTTACCACAAGATGGAGACACTCTCAAGAAATAGATTCAAGATTCACCATTCTTTCCTTGTCACATGTACAGTTATACAAGTGGAATACAGTGAAATGTGTCCTGAATTGTTCCTTTACTGATTGTGTGAACATTATTAAAAAACAAACAAACAAAAAAAAACAGATCTAAAAAGAAAAGTCAAATCACAAACAGGAGGTTCAAGGTAAAACATGAAAGCTAAATTAGAGCATTTTAAAGTTTAGAAACGATATGTGTAGCAAAAATCTGGCAGATTTACATACAGCTCTGGAAAGAGTTGACTGCAAAATGTTCCGTTTCTTGGTTTTTGTGTTTCATAGATAAATGTATTGATCTGAACACGTTTGCCTTACTTTTTAAGACCTGCTGACAACATTTCTTCTCATTTCTAAATAAAAATATTGTCCTTTAAAGCATTTGTTTCTTTAAAGCATCATCAAAATAAGAGAAATGATTCAGTGTTTACAGAAATTGAAATATTCAAAGAAAACAAATCTCCTGTTCACAAAATGGTAATAATTATCTTTGACAAACTTCTAGTAGTGTTTTAACATCCAACTGGTCACACTGCGAGAAGAGAGTGTTGATTACAGCAGTGTTTTTATACTTTTCATCCCTAAGTAAGATGGGATGCTGATCCCTAATCAATCCCTCATAAATCAGAATGAGGAGCTTGTGTAGGAATCTAACAGACACTGGCATGGAATGGTTTCACTCATAGAGGTGCTGATTTCAAAATAAATTGCAGTGGTCTTTTATTTTTTTCCATAGCTGTATATACAATGTGCAACTGGGATGTTAAAGTGCATATTGATGTAGATTAAGGACCTGTATACCAGCAAAGCGGCATGTACATTACAGCAGTATGTAACATTTTAATAATAAATAATGAAGGCAGATATGAAAATATGACAAAGAATATGATCTGTCACGCAGAGGTGCTGTACAAGTCGCTCACTGCATTGCTATGATGCTATGAGTGGAGGGAGGCATGATGTGGTTTAGGAGTCTCTCTGTTTTGGCCACAACTGACACATTTCACTGGATAAACACACTTTCTCAGAAATCATCCTCTGCTTTGCTTCTGAATCTCTTTAAATACATTAGCTTGCCCAAACAATTATAGGTCATTCAAACCAAATAGGACATTTTCTGTCCCTTACGATCAGACAATTATAATATAACTTGATTAAATATAATTTTTTAAAAATCCAGCTAAAATCTTTCACATATCATCGATTTCATTCATCCGTTTGTCCCTCAGGTCCATTCCCTCAGGTCTGATGGGAAACATATGGAATAATTTAATATAAAATCATTCAATAACATCCTCACTTCCCAAAATATCAGGTCAGCTCTGTTATTATAAGTGTGTTTTAAGGTGGGCTGTCATGATAACTCTTTTTTGTGTCTTTAAGTTGGCCTATATTGAGAAGTGACTTCTGTTAACTGTAAACAAACCACAATTCATTGTGAAATACTTTCTCTGTATTTAACCCTTTCAGCAAGTAAAGCAATGGGCAGCCTGGACGGAGTTTGCTGGCTTGCATTTAAATTTTAATCGAATACAAATACGAATAATTTTCCCTTTTAACAAATTCAAATACAGATACAAATAGCGGCCGCTCTGCACACCCCTAGTTGTAACACAGGCTTTCCTAATTCTTTCTATTTCCTTTTTTGAGTAACCGCCTCTTGAACACATAGTACACATCCTTCAGACCCACACTGTAGATTTGTCTTTTTACAATGGAAAGACAGAAGCAGGTTTCAGGTCTGAAGTGAAAGTAGAGTTAGATTTTCACCTCTTAACAATGAAAGCTTTAAGTGTTGCTGGTGGTCTACCAGCTCATGCACGGCTGTTAGGAGTCCCAGTTGTCTGTTCTGTCTTCTTTTGGAAACTCCTCTGTCTAATCTGCTCAGAAATCGCTTTTTTTTAGTCATTTTAGTTGACATGAAAGAAGCTGAGGTGTGTGTATGTGTGTGAAACTGCTGGTTTGAATCTCATTCCATACTTAGAGGAAATATACTGTCACAGATCTTTGGGTGCAGTTTTTGAACACTCTAACAGGTTGGATTTAAGATGGAACGGATATTAGAGTTAAATTGACAGCATGTGCACCAAAGTAGAGTGAATAAATACACAGTTGATGAATTTTGTGACATTTTTGTTGTGTTTTCTGACAATGAAAAGTAAAGAATTTTAGTAATAAATAAATGAACAGTCTCTTCTACACAATCCTGCAAACAGTATTTTTCCATAAACTGAGCTGTGATGGCCTGTACCCTTCCACTCTTATTGAACAAGATCCTGCCAGTAATAACCAAAGTGTGACTTGCCAGAAAAGTGGAAGGAAACACAAAGTTTGCAATAAAGCTGATTGAACACTTAGACAACATTTTAAAATATTTATTTTATACAGAGCTTTTAACACGTGTTGCAAATAAACAATATAAAATGTGCAATAAAGTTAAGGTGCTGTTCTAACCCGATACTACATACAGAACATTGGGTAGTAGAAAATACTTTCTCATGTAAATCACAGCACAGAATTACAATTACACAGTATTTTCTATCTTACTGCATAAGAAAGAACTGTTTCTTATATTATATCAATGTGAGCAGCAATACCAAACTTTAATTTTTTAAAATTTATTTTCTTATATGCTTAAATACTTAAGGAAAAAAGTGAGACATGTAGATTTCTTATTATAACATGAATACAATAAAATATGACATATCTTTTGAATTTCAATGAACTTCAATTGCATAAATATAAAAGGCATTTTTTTATTATTTAAAATACGGGTTTAACTGTGTATAACAGGAGGTTGAAGGTTGTTCTGCAAAAAATCTTTCGTCTTGCTCTAAAACAGACAAAAATGACTATTCTTACTTAAACTAGCAGATTTGTTTTCTCCTTCTTAGAAATGTACACATGTATAATTTCAGTGAATACAAAACCCTTCTGTATCTGAATACTTTCTGAATACTTTCATTTTATCTCCTCTTTCAAGTACTGATTTCCCACTTCAAATGTTAAAACACAATATTATACATTATGTGTCTTTGCTAAACAGAAACGCATATAAAAATGTATAGACATTGCTGTCATGCTGTTAGCTTTAGCCCCTTTGGATAGCATTAATGATAAAAAATAATATAATAACAATTATGGTTGGGACACCTGCCATATGTAGCTATTAACTTAAAACACAGCATTATAAAACTGGTAGATGCTATAAATGGCAATATGGTAAAAAGAGGTACAGAGGGAAGCATTATCTGGAATGCTTACATTTCAGTGTAATTGTTAACTGTTTCATGAAACTAATGAGACCAACAGCTTAAATAGACAAACTGTGAAATAAGGAACAAAATGAAAATGGTGCCCCCTTGTGGACCCATACAGATCTACGGAGTCTTCCGGGAGAGGAACCACACTTTCATTGGATCCTTCTTGCCCTTCATGGTGACGGGCCCTCTGTACTCCAGATGAAACTGAGGGTCTGCGTTCTCCACTGACTGCAAACACCTGAGACAAATCCAGAATAACACTGTAGTCGGAAGTTTTTCAGAATTACAATAATGGTCAGTCCGTAAGTAAAGTAAATATGTGGACACACCACAGCACAGTGTGAAGTTGTTCTCTGTATTTAGGCCATTCACTAAGTGAAGCAGAGGCTGGTCAGGAATATAACGGTGTGTGGGTACGGTACCTTACTCAAGGGCACCTGAGTGGTGCCACTAGCAGTCCTGGGATTTGAACCCACAACCTTACGGATGCAGGGGCTTTAACCATCAGACCACCAGATCCCTAACCACCAGGCCACCATTTTCATAATTCTGATTCTTGAGTGGTATAACCATCTAAGCTCCATCATAGGCTCCATCCCCATGACTCTTGAGATCCCCATTTATCCAGTAGAGCCAGAGTGCCCAAACTTGTCCAGAAAGGGCCTCTGTGGGTGCAGGTTTTCATTCCAACCAAGCAGGAGCCACATCTGATTCCACCTCTGTAATCAGTAGGTCTTGGTTTTCAGTTACTCAGGTGTGACTTTCTTTGGTTGGAATGAAAACCTGCACCCACAGAGGTCCTTTCTGAACAGCCGTTGAGAGTCCAAAGAGTCTGACTGGCCTCTCTAGGTGGGTGGGATGGCCCTCCACTAGCCTGGGCACCTGTCAGCTGATGGCACAACACTCACAGCACGTGTCTAAGCGCTTTGAGCCATCCTGTGACACTGTATTAGCAATATTTCAAAATGATCCTGTCCTTCATCACATGAATGAGAAGAAACATGCGATAGTCCTCACACTCCCAGTGCTGAGAGCATCATGTAAAAGATAAAAGGTGAGTTGCACTGTGTTGCAATCACACTGTTCTTTGCAATGTACACATCAACAGTGGAAAATCTAATATCAGTGGAAAATCAGAATCAGAAAGTGGTTTAATGCCATTGTTAGTGAACAAGCAATTCACAAACTAGGAACTTGCTTTGGTGCTAATGTGCAACATATAACATGCATGAACATGCGTATAATAAAAATATCAACTTTAATAAAAATAAAATATTTTGGTTTTGGCTCATATACATGAAATTAGGTGATTATGTAACGCGTGTGGCTTTGTCTAAACGATATAGGCCCCAGTTTAGCCTGTCTTTGACACTGTGATACATTAGGAGCTTTATTTTCTGTGTATTAATTTTAGTAAAGTAAATCCACTTTAGTTTGTAGAGTAAACTCACTTCACAGAAATAAATTAATTAACTTTGAGTGAATCAAGATGCTAGTTTGTGCTGTTTAAAGATGTGCAGATGGTAAAGTCTGCCACTTGTGTCATTTTTGTGACTTTGAAAGTGACGATTTAGCAGCTTCATACAAAAGACTAATCAGCTCTAAATGCAGAACTGAACGCCCGTGGCCATAAGACTCTATATCTCACAATATTTCTCCTAATTTTCAAAAAAATATATTGTTATTTAAAGCCTAATTTTAAAAGAAATGACAAAACATGAAAATAAGAGGAATGGTGCAGCGTTTGCAGAACAATTCAAATAAAATAAATCTCTTTTTCACTCTTTAACAAAATGGCAATAATAACCTACTTCTACGTACTTCTAGTAGTAATTTGCCATCCGACTGGTCTCACTGTGAGGAGAGAGTGTGGATTACTGCAGTGTTTTTATATTTTCCTCATTAAATAATATTGGATTCAGGTGATCACTCATCAGTACCTCATAAAGCAGAATGAGGTGCTTGTGAAGGAATTTAACACTGGCATGGAATTGTTGTCATACTTAGAGATGCTGATTTCAAAATAAATTTCAGTGGCCTTTTATGGTTTTACCTGCAGAATGTACCTCCAACATGCATCTAGCATGCAGGGGGCGCCCTTACCCAACACTAAGGCATCTGATCAGGCCTCTTGCGAAGAAGTTAATTTGCTGAACAGGTGTGGCATGTTGTGGTTTGGACTATACTTCACAGAAAGTGGATCTCTAGGACCAGAGGTGGTGCGTTTTGATTCTGGTTCAAAGAATCATGTAAATGGGCCAGAGATAAGTGCTATTCAAACTCAAAACCTGCGTAATTATGTCCTAAGGTGAGAATGGCCACATATGATCAAAGACGTCACTGGTCCTGCTTTCCCTCCCTGTTTTTTCTGGCTGTGTTGATAACGACTGTGACTATTCCCCTTTAAGTAATCTCAAACAGACTTTCTTCTTAATCTTTTATAAGCCGCAAGAAATCACTTTGTCATCTCATTTCTTGTCGGAGCCTTTAAATGGACACTCTGATCAAACAATCACAATGTGGATGGAGTAGTTGTGCCACTCCAAGTAGTTGTGCCACTTGGAATAGCTTTGATACGTGCTAGGGTTACAAATTTCATTTTGTTTATCTATTGCTTTAAGTGAAGGAATGCTAAAGTGCCTAACAGTGATAGCTACTCACCTGTATGTGTATTCAGACACGTTTATCTTCCCTTTCTCTCCCGTGGTCTCTGTGCGGCTTGTCAGGTTGACCGTGTTGCCGAACAGGCAGTAGCGTGGCATTCTCTGACCTATGACTCCCGTCACAACCTCTCCAGTGTGGATCCCGATGGTGATCTGATGGGAAAACCAAGAACAAAAATTCCATTGTGCATGTCCTTATGTGAATGACCTCTAACAGGATGTCCTATACTGAGCCTCATTCAAAAAGCAGATTATGCAAAAAGCAGCAATACTCAGGACCCTCCAGGGCAACAGGTGAACAGGTATTTCAGTTGTGTGTAGATATACGTCCACAGTGACACTAAAAGCAGTGTATTTTCATGTAATGATGTAGCTGCATGTACAGAAGTGTGTAGAAAATTCACAACCATTAAACTCAGAACAGAATCATATCAAAACAGCTCGGCTTCTGTCTCGGCGCCTTCATCACGAGCTCTGTGGGCACAGCACTACGCGTTCAAGACTAAGTTAATGTGGGTTTATTTTTAAAAACCAAATGGACTGATGATTTTGTGAGAGGCTCCTTCATTTTTTTGCCAGTCTCTGTTCGCATGAGCCCGTGCCTATATGTGTGTGTGCATGTGCACAAGTGGGAGAGAGGGAATGTGTGTTTATGTATGTGACTGTATCTGTTTGTGCCAACCAGTGCCCAATAAATAGGGTCTGCTTCGTTTGACAACGGACTGTTTTCCAACACCACCCCTGCAAGAGTCATGGATACAATAACAAACCCTAGACGCTGCGTTAAACAAAGGGATGCGCTGCTGCTGCGGAGCGTCACGTTTATGGCAGCTCTCTCCAGCCACTTTTGAAAAGGGCATGGTGGGTATTTTTAGAATGCCCAACTCACGTGCGATCGCTAAGCGAAAGTCAACAGACTGACAACTCAACAGAAAGTCTCAGGCATGAGTCTGTCCATGGAGAGTCTCCATCGTAAATCCACTGTGTTTAGGAATCCCAAAGAGACTTGCTTGTGTGGGTTCTGAAACTACATGACTTATGGTTTGTTATGCAACTTGACACCACATACCTTGAAACTGGATTTGCCTTTAAACTTATTTTCCTGAGCATTTAATGCTGTGTGGAATGCAAGATAAAGGAACAGAGCCACAAGCTGGACTGTGGTTCTCTAAATGGTTTGAGAGTTTTGTCAGATCACATGCACTTTTGCCCATTGGTATTGATAAACCTAATCCCTAGGCCTGAACTGTGTTCATACTCGTATACGCTCAAAGATAACAGCATATAGTCGTATCAAAAACTGCATATTATCGCTGTTGGGCCGTAACCTCATATGTCCAAAAAGGCTATTTTTCAGAAAACTAAAAAAACCCAAAAGTAAATAAATACTGTGTCATCAAAATTGGTACAAATATTTTCAACAAATTCCATTGGTTAATAATTTCTAAAAATTTTACAGACCCACGTGGAGACTGACCAACGACAGATTTATGAAAAAAACAAACAAACGTGGAGTTACAAGGTTTCCGCCAGACAGCGACGATATGCTTCTCAGTTTGCTGTGTGCAACTGGTGGAGCATTTTTTAATTTATGTTTAAGAAATTGGCATAAAATGATCCCAGTATGTAGTCTAAAGTATGTCGGCTGTCATGCCCAATGCAGTTTCCTCATATCTTAGTAATAATGTCCACTTTTGCGTTGTCGTTTGTGAAATTTTCGGTCATTTTAAATAACTATTTTTAAAGATGGCTTCAGTGGGCAAGCACGGGCTTGCCGTTCAGTTCCTTTGTTGTTATGCAGTAAAATAAGATTTTTATTCTTCTATTTTTCAGTTAAGTTGGGACAGTTGAGTGCAGTTTTCACTGAACTGTTACTGTCGTCTGGAAATCTGGGCTAATATTGTACCAATGTGCTTGAATTTCACTGACATTTCTCACTGGATTTCAGTCTATAAAAACAGATCATGTTTGACCTAAATGTGCCTGATATTTGGTGATGTAGGTCTGGAGATAGTGACATAAGCGGAGTGGGTTTTGGCAGGGCACATCCAACAGCTCCGCCTGTCATTCTCCACCAGCTGGGGACGTGCAACATTTCAGGAGTTACAGAGTAAGAGAGAGAGAGAGAGAGTGGGGCACAGACACGGAGAGAGAAAGTGAGGGGACAGCAAGACAGACGCACGACAGATTGGATAAATAACTCGCCTGTTCTCTCTGATGCCACACAATTACTCAACTAATTGGTGTGTCATCAACATCCAATGGCACTCAACCCTGTGACACAGCAACAGCCCGTCATACTGACCAGTACTGGCAATCCATAAATGGGCTTATATAAACTCCAGGGCTGTTTTCACAAGGATTTTCTATGCAAAAGGGCATTGGATAAGACTCTGCGTTTATTAAATGCACCTAAATCACTTATATGGTAAAGATGAGCATCCATTAGGGTCTTGGGGGGTGCTGGAGCCTATCCCAGCAGTCATATGTTGAAAGGCATTACATTTTATTATATTTATTTGGAAAGTAATCAAGATGTTGCAGTAATCAAAGCAAGAGATATCCCCGGCTCTCACCAGACATTGGGCAGCATACAAGCTAGACAGGTCACCTGTCCATCGCAGAGGACATTACTCACAAAATTGCAATCAATATTCCCTGGAAACAATTTGACTGTTCTTTAAAAATGTGTTTGAACACTGATTGTGTATTTGTTGCTACCACAATCTCATTGCATAACCATTCATTTGCCCTAAACCAGGCGTGACCAGAATCTGGCCCCTGGGCCAATCACGGCCTGCCAGATTTCATATGGCCTGCAGACTTATAATGTGTTATTAATGTCTCGTGAGTTCTGGCAGAATAAACAAATCATAAAACAGCAATTCCTTCTTTCACCACACGGTGTAAACTGTATTTTCTTATTTCACCACATGGTGTAAACTGTAGTTTCTTCTTTAACCACACGGTGTAAACTGTAAAGGTGGCAGCACCATTCAAATGCTATCTGGCTCTGAATTCGTGCCGCAAACCCTCTGTTCCACGAACAATCTGAAATTGAGTGTTTTGAATGGTATCATCTGTCACTATTAACAGTGAAAAGCCTAAAGCACAATACTGAACTTGGACTTATGACACTTATTTTATTACTTTTGAATAAGATTTGGGGGTTGGGGCTCGTTTGGGGTTTTATCGATACCAGTGCCAAAACGGTGCTTGAACAGATATTTTACAAAAGCCACAAAATGATGGTGGATGACTCAAGAATACATTTTTATTGAATAAAAATTTAATGCTGGAAATTGAACAATATGGTAAACAATTAAAGTTTATATGAATATATAAGCATATACAAAAAACATGAGCCACTTAACCCAACTACGATAACTAAACCGCTTCAAACAGAGGCGCAGATACCATCTTTAATTTGTGGGGTGACGAACCGGCGGGGGCGTGACCGAGGATGGGGCGTGGTCTGGGGCTGGTTTGGTGCGAGGCTTGAGGAATGGGTTCCTTTTTATCATCCCCACGCCACCAGGTACCAGATTTTAATAATAGAAAAGCAAAAAAGCGAGTAGAGTTGAACTGAACCGAGCTGGTACCAGTCGGCGGAAACCCCCCATAAATTACCGGGTTAACATGGCTACATAAACAGAGTGAACATGAGAGCCCCGGCTGCAGACGTCAGTAGTGCACCGTAATAGTCTCCCGATCAAACTCTGCCTTCCGAAAGAGTTATAAACTGCCACTGGAACCCAGTTAGGGTACATCTATTCAAAATCTATTCAACAAAAATAATGATGCAGTTAAATCTGTTTTCGCTCA
>JBBMFX010021774.1:0-12408 GCA_037832545.1 Rhabdalestes septentrionalis | reverse complement strand
CCACACAGAAAGACCCTGCGCCCAACCCGGGAGTCGAACCCAGGACCTTCTTGCTGTGAGGCAACAGCGCTAACCCCCTGCGCCACATATATCTGGATTAGAATGCCTGTGTCGGATGATTTTCGATGGGAGGAGGCATCCCATTACTTTTGTCCATATAATTTAATGTGTATGTTATTTTATGGACAAAATAATGGGATGCCACAGCATTACACCAGAATGGACTTTAATGACTCTGTATTCAGATACATAAGACTTTCATATGGAGTTGGTCCCCCTTTGCAGTCGCTATAATGCTCTTGTTTTTCTATCACAAGTTACCAAGACGATTTTAATTATAGTAATTTAAACAGATATAAATTATTTTTGTATTTTATTGAATTTTCTGCTACATTTTTATGCATCCCGCAGTGTCTGAATGTATAACGTGTTTTAATTTAAACATATACAATTAACATATTACAAATTATTCTCTTGACAGCCAGTATACACAACAACACTTATTATCATCTCCAATACAGGCACTTTTCCACATTTAAGTTAAATATTTTTCAGTGGAAATTTACCTAAGTAAGGTCAAATCATGTATACTGAAGAAAAATGTGACCTCTCATTTGTAAGCAAAACATGTTAAGGTTCCTCACCATTCTCAGCAGTAGAGAGAAACTCTGTTTCAGTAATGAGTCTTGAACAGATAACAGTGTTAGTGCATATGCACACTATCAGTAGTTCAAGATTCTCATAATAATGCACTCTATATTCATTTGATTCATATTGTATTACTTAAACATAATATTAGGAAGTGACTATTAGAATTCCAATGGTACATATATACATACCCAACTGTCACCGTACAAATGTTATAGTGATAATACATTATACAGTACTTCATATTGCTTAACCATAGTTTAGTTCAGAATTCCCACACTATTTCAAAAAATACAGACAAACTATGTTTTTAGACAGTGCCAGTAATTACATTTCTAAGGACATGTTTTGGGAAATATGTTAAATGCTCTGCAAACTACTTTTAAATGTACCTTTACAAACACTTAATCATCATCACTGGGTAAAAATAAAGTATGTGATGCAAATCACATGTGTGTGTGGGTGATTCTCAGGAAATCTAGATTTCCAAGTGAAGCAGTGGGCAACCAGCAATACAGCACCTGGGCAGAAGTGTGTGAGGATGGCACCTTGTTTGAAGGGTTCAGCGGTGGTACCACTATTAGTCCTGGAATTTGAATCCACAACCTTTTGAATGCAGGGGCAACTCCCTAACCATGACCTCTACAACTGCAAAGCCACAAACTGACATTATTTCTCATTAAAAGCCTCAATGACCATCTGACAACTTCATGCTACAACCACAAATGTGTGTTTTCATAGAAGGTATGGCAAGGTGAGAAACTACTGCGAAACTAAATGTAAGTTTTATTTATTCTGTATGTATGTACCTTGTATGACAGAGGGTATAGCTTCACTGTTTTATAATGATAGCACGGCAAACAAATTCACCGGCATTTACAACCTGTGAACTTCCGAATAGCTACAATTTGTGTTGCAGTCAAGTGCACTTGTGCTGCTACACCTAAATAGCAAAATATCCAGCTGCTCCATATTTGATTTTGCTTTATTTTATTATTAATCCTGTCAAATTATTTCTCTTTTTAAATTTCCCTGCCAGTTGGAGGGAAAATAATGGCAAATAATTATTGTATGCAGTTCAGAGATTGGTCTTGTTGGCATTATGACTTATTTTATTAGCATCATATAGACAACATATTGAGATACAGGGAGGCCATGTGCAGAAACACATCTGTGCAACACTGAGTAAATGATACATTTTTGCTAATAATTAATACTAAGAAAAAGGAAAAAATTGTCTGCAAAGAAATGTGAATCAGCCATTAAGATCCATGATAAATGTGCCACACAAGCAGTACTTCATTTAAGATAGTTTGACACGTGTATGCAGTTGTGTTTATGCAAGTATTAAGTATTTGTTTACTGTAATAATTATATACAACAACCCCATCAGTCTATCGCAGATTTTAGATGAGGCCAACGCTCACCTGTACTCAGAGGCGGGAGGTGTAAAAGTAGCCAATTCGAGAATTTCATTTATTTCTCCTTACTGATGATTGGCTGTTGCCCTGACACGGCAGTCCAGAATTTCCCCGTAGAGCATTTCGGGTGTTCTTGTGTTTTTCACTTAGTTCTTCTTAAATCCCTGTATTTTTATTACAGTGAATTCATGAATTTATTACTGTATTTACCTGCGTATACAGTGCATACCAAAGAAAATGCCTTTGCTTAAATTACAGTGCAGTCTGTAGAGGGGTAAAATTGGTATTTACATTCAAGCACTGCAGGAGTACAGGGTAAACTGTACAGTACAAATAAGGGTTTACTTTTACATTTTCTTTAAGTTTAAAATGAAATGAAAGTGTTTTGGGAGCATATTTGGGGTATATTTAGGGTTTACACTATAAAAATAGGCATTTATACACTTTTTTTTTTAACCAAATAAGAACATCAAATTTTTTCACAATACACAGGTGCTCTTGGAACATAACCCCCACGATTAGCATGGGTTTACTGTAGACCAGTTATGGCTGGAATGGTGGAGTAATACAGTCTTTGGCCCGAAAATATGTAACAAGCAAACTGATACTGACTTTCGCTTTCTTTGCAATATTAGTAAACAAGGTTAAAAAGTGTCACATCACAGAACTAGATTAGGGATTTTTGCCAAAGTTCTGCAAAGCTTATAACACCTCCCAACAAGGACACATTTCTGGGTGGAGGTTGAACAGGTTCATTACATCACTGTAATGACATCACTGTGTAGAAACCTATATAACAGAAAATGTAGCCAGCAAGGCTGACACCACCCCATAAACACACAAATGCACTGACTGTGATTATGGCCTTACCTTTGAACAGAGGTGTGAATATGAGTGGTGCACTAATTTTTAGTCTGTGTGTAAAGGCAAATAAACCAACACCCATACAAGCAGAAATGCCCATATAAGCCAAAAAATAACATTTAATATTCTTCCAATCATACAAACAGGGCTTGTAAAAACAAGGATATGACATGTGTTTAGTTCACCCAGTGCTTGTGTGAAACAGTTGCCAATCCTTTCCTCCCTGTCCCTCTGTAACTGGAAGTGACACCTGTGACTTTGCAACTAAATATATCTGTTTTGCATTTACTTATATTTAGCAGTAGGTACTGCATTTTGAGCTCTTGTTCACTATTCTAGCCAATTACCACACCTCCTGAGGTCACATGTTAATGTTCTGTTAGCCTATGTCATAAAAAATGCTTCTAAGAATCTGCATGCACACATGGTTCTTTGACACCAGCTCTGCTTAGTGACCAAGGACTTGAATGTAAGTGTCTGAGAATATCCCGTGTGAGTGGCAAAGGTCCAAAACCAGATTACACAAACCAGCAAATATAGAAAACATTCAGTGACATTCAATGTAACATTTGTGACAGGCTCCCATTGGAACCTGAGACTCTGGAACTTATTCAGTGGCTTCATTTACACAAGAAGTTTTGCTCCAGCAGAGCTGGGGAGTATATTTGCGTTTGCGCAGCAATGAGCCCTGAGCCATGACACACTGAGCTGAGAAATCTGAGACCTCTTCTAAAGAAGTCAGATGTTCAAGGACCAAACAAACACAGATAGAATCAGCAATAATAATACTGTGTTACTTCACAAAAATGCTTTGGACCTGCTTCATTCAGGCCAAGTCATACAGACAGTCCCCAGCCTCAAGCCACATGTTACACTACCACTGGTCAATAGGGATCAATAATTCACTACTGACAGAGCCACAGAGATCAATAAACTTGTGACTCTTGCATAATCCTGAATGTTTATTTTTAGTAGTAGTAGTATTAATAGTACTACTAGTCGTACTATTGCTGTTTTTTATTATTAGTATTAGCAGCACTAGCAGTACTAGAAGAAGCAATAGCAGTATTATTATTTACGGTCTTTTCATATTAGCAGTAGTGGTAGTAGTATGACTGTAGAGATATTACTGCTGTTATTATTAGTATTGTCATCACCATAATAAAAATGATTCTTTAATGATGTAATTATTAAGAGGCACGTTATTATCTGTGTCCGTGCACAAGAAATAAGCACAACTGATAATCCACAGGCCAAACACACAGACTCTACTAGCATGCGCAACATCCATAACGCAATCGCTCCATGATGTACTGGGCCCTGACCTCAAGATGGATCACATTACTGGAACTGCATGAACTAGTCATCACAAGGTGTGCTTTAGTGAATCTTTCATTTCTCTGTCCAACAAGTGACATGCGACTAACATGTTTGTGTCACCATCCAAATAAAATCTGTGAGTGTCCTGGATGCAGAGGAGCAGATGGACTAATATCTGTAGTTATAAAATACAAAGTAATAAAATTGACAATGATTTGATATATGGAAAGTGTTACTAGTAACAAGGCTCATCAGTGGGCATACATACACATAAGTATGAGCGTTTGTGTGAGTAAACCCTGCTGAGTCAATCACTGTCACTTTCACTGATCTGGTATTTTGGGATTTTTTAGATGTGCATGAATGGCCGAGAGCAAGGAATCACAACTCCACCTACCACTGCTGGTGCCTCTAAATATTCATGTTTGGCTGCACTCACAGAACTAAAGCAGCACCATAACTCCTTCTTTCACAATCAGTGCCTCCTAATATGTTGACAGCAGTGTGATGATGAACTGAGGCAACAGAGTGCACAGCAGGTATGTGCAAAACAGAGCCCTGGGACAGCAGCCAAGTACAGATCAGAAAACAAGGTTAGCGTTAATAATAATAAAAAAGAAAAAGATGCACAGTTTCTCATGATGCTTGAGTGTCAAAATGTTAGAGTTGAAAGAATTGATTTGTCAAAAATGATTGGGAAATGTTCCATGTATAAACATGTTAGGGAAGATTAAAAGACTTCAATGAGATACACAGCAACACAGAGAAATGTGGACCCTTATATGGACTTTTGCACTGATAAGGATCTAAATTTAGTGTTACCGCCCTTCCAAACACAAACAAACTATCTCTCTAAACTCTATTGCCTCTGAAACACACATACACACTGCTTTAATCATGCTTAGCAACTACAAAAACAACAACAAACTGCAAAATGTCCAGTGCAAAAGGACTTCAATCACTGCACTGAACATACTGCTGGTCACTGTGGCCCCTAGTTAAAATTCTTTGTCCAGATCTGGAGCTCTGGACAGTTTTCCCAGCAGTGTACTCACATTCCATTACTCCCCCTCCTTGACTTGGGCCACAGCCAGCAACCCTCTGCTTTTTGCCCAGCCCTCTTTTGTGATTGTTCAAATGCTCAGCAAATCAGACATGCGGCCAAAACCTGGTGAGTTAATGCCTACTTGTAACCACACGAGAAGCAACAGACTCCCACGGAACCAGAACCAAACATAAGCATGAACAACCAAACTTGCATGCACACCCACATAACACTCCTTACTGAAATCTTAGAGTGATTATATCCAGTAAGAGTGACCTGTTGCTCTACTGCGACATCCTGCAGAGCTGGAGTGTCCTGCGAGCCCCGAAACCAGCTGAAGATCTGGCCCATGTTTCCTGCTGGCGTGCTCTGAGTGTGTGAGTCTGTGTGAGAATGTGTCTCTGTAACTTTCCCCTCACACTCCCTCCTCCTCCCCCAGTTGCAGCATGTTCCAGGCACAGACTGAAGGGGAGGAGAGGAAATGAATGGGAGGGTTCAGGCCAGAGAGCAGGAGCTGATTGTGCCTCAGAAAGAAGCATGCAAGGAGGGGAGTGTACCAAGGAGCAGAGGGAGGGCTAAACTGGGACTCATGCTGAAGTTTTCCCACTGACGGAATCTCATGGGTGTGGATTTTCTTAAAGCATATATTTAATATTGTCCAATTAAAAATCAGGAAAATGAGAAGAGGTTGTTTGGGGGCTCTACGAAAGCATGCTAAAAGTTTATCAGAAGGAGATGCTGACACGGTGTTGTAAGGTACACGGAACAAAATTTCACATAAAACACACCACAAATGTGCTTGTTATACACCTTGAACCTTAAGGACCTTCTTGTGATCCACACTTGAATGCATTATTTTTTACTTATTTTCATAGCATTTGACAAAAAATGTTATACAGGTATAATACTTACTAACAAAAAAAACACCTCAAATATCATTATGTCACAGTATGAACTCAAGAAACAGTGTGGCAGAAACAGTGAGTCTTAAGCTAGAAAGTCACAAAATGTGACCATTACCTCCACAAAGCAATACAGAAGTCAAACCCTGAAAACAAAGCATGTCTGTTCAGACAGATATTTTTAGGTGTGGACTCTTTTTTCCATAAATTCTCCCTGACAGGAGATCATTTTTAGCAAAGTGAAAAACACAGCAATGTAGCTGTGTGCTTTTGTTGGGGCAAAGTCCAATTTCTGTAGAGACATGCAACTGACCGATTACCTCATTGTGTCCCTGCTGATATGTTCTGGGTGGAGGAAAAGTTAGCATTTTTATTGACCATTTACTTACCAGAACAACGCAGATTACACCTAATACACTTCTAATGAGAAATCTATATGAAAAAACAACTAGAGCTGGTTCTATGAGGTTAGTGAATGTAGCTCCCTTTTAATGCAAGTCTGAAATGGACATGTACATTACGACCTCTGGACTGTATGTGGGTGAATGAGGTCTGACTTCTTTGGGCGCAATGTTATATGCTTGTTATCTACTTTCATTTCTCAGAAAAAAACTGAAGTATGCACACGCTGTTTAAAACAATTACCGTCCCACCCACAAACCAAGTGAAAAGATCTGATACAAAACTGATGACTGCTGGACTCTTCAGGCCAGACCTGAAAGTTCAGCGGCAAACTCAATCAGCCTGTTGAACCAGCTTAAGTCACTTTTGTAACATCACTCCATCAAAACAGATTTATCTTAGATGTATCTACAGACAAAAATGTAATGCAGCTCCAAAAGACACAAACGAGTCCAAAAGAATACAGGTCACTTTTTAACATGCAACCAAAGTGTTGTATTTTATCATGTTAATTTACTAAATTGTTTGCAGGGCATGTAAGTTGGAGTGTATTTCTGTTGTGTATAGGAGTGTTTGAATGCATCCCTGTAGAAATGCGAATACCCATCATAGTTGCAGTGGGCTGTCCAGTGCGCTGTGTGTATGTGTGTGTGTGTGTGTGTGTGTGTTTGAAACAGGAGCTACAGAGGTGGTGGACTTTCAGAGTATTTATAGTCATGCACAATTCTGGCACACATCTCCCAGAACAGTCACATGACATTTTAAGGGGTGCCATGCAAACAGGTTAATACAAACACACACTAATGCAACTTTCTATGGTCCCAAAATACGTCGAGTTACTCAGCACCCCTGGAAATATATAGATTTAATTGCCCCAGATCACATTTGAACAGGCAAATTTGCACTGTCAGAGAGTAATTATAATATCATTAAAGTTTCAGTGAAGATAGAAATTCGTATCAGGACATGTTCCTGCACAATTGGCATTGCATCAGACAAGTTTCAGGGCTGGGCCAACATGCTTATTACTGAACATATAGGGGAGCATGCCCTGGGGAGTTTGCCTGTCACCGTGGTAAAATCAACAATCTTGCCTGGGAACTGAACTAAAATGGGAAACGTTGACATTATAGGAGAACTGGAACTTCATCAGGTTTCTTGTGAAAGGTGTCATACTCTATTGATCAAGTTTGAACTGACTTGGGAAACTATTGCAGATCTCTAAGCTCTGTACAAACAGGGCCTGCATACTGTGCACTAGATGGAGACAAAGCTCCAGGAACATTGAAGGATCTATCTGTTTGATCGGACTGATTTTATCACAAGCTGATACAGACCAATTGTCCTCAGTCCTCATGCATTTTGTAAATTCCAGCTCCTTGACACTTCTGACTGGGCTGACAAGTGCCTGGTGGTTAGAGAGTTGCCCCTGCAATCCCAGGACTGTCAGCGAGCACCACTGAGATACCCCGACACATTGCTCCCTGCATGTGCTCTGCCCACACCTTCACTTAGGTGAATGGGTTGAAAGCAAAATATGCATGCAATTTCCTCTGGGATAAATACAGTACATAAAATAACACAATGTGTATATAAAGTATATACAACTTTTTAAATCTGATTTGATTATCAGGGCCATGATAAATTGGATCAGATGAAAAATGTGCAGCCTTTGACACTCCAAAGCAGTGATTTACACCATCCTAATTTGTTCCTGCCTGAGACACCTGCACAGGGTCATCTCCTCCTGGTGCTGATGCGTTTGTTTTCTCAGGTGAGATGGTGGAAATAACATTCTGAGTTTGACATTTTCTCACTACCTTATCTACAAGACATTAAAACATTTTTTTAATATAACATAATACGCTGAAAGGGTTTTACATTTTTTGCCAAAAATGCTAGCTAATAACACAACGATATCTCTGTAACCCCGAATATTTAGTAAGAGCCTGGACCTTACAATCACATCCTCAGTCCACTGTAGAGGAATGAATGACTTAATAATGACAGCCTTTACTGAGATGTATCTACTGACAAAACAAGTAGTTTTAGTGTATAAATATAATCCCGAGCTCCAAAAGACACAAACAAAATGCCAGATTCTACCATTATCAAATTTCTAGTTCATCCTACTGAGATGCAAGCCATTCATGTGGAGATTAACGTGATTAGTTAGAGCTCTGTTAGCTTCAACACAAACTGACGAACACGCCCAGGAGGCTGTTTGCTTTAGCTGCATACTGTTTACTTTCTGAGACGGGAGATCTTTAGCATGTAGCCCGAAGTCTAATCAATCTACTTACCTTCATCCAATACACAGCGTACGCCATGGGGCAAACAGAGCCAGGAGCAAAAGACGTGCAGCAATAACTCCTCAAAACCTACGAAACTGCATCAAATCCAGACAGACCTGTGATCATCTCACCAGGTCCTCTCGCATTCCTACAGGGCCACTCCCGTTCCGTGTGGACACGCTGAGCAACCTCTGCTTTTCAGAGACATTTCCCACCTCCAGCGCTGCAGCCATCCAGCACAGCCACACTTCAGACGCCTCATCCTCGATCTCTGACTCTCAGCGCCCCTGTACGTCGCGTTTAATCAAAAGTAAAACTTAAAACTTCACTATTACCGTGCTAAGCTAAAATAAAGAAACCAAAAGCATCGCAATAACTTTTGTGTTAAGCATTTATAGCAACCATAACAGATTACACCTCAATGTAATACATATATATATATAAGAGAGAGATGCACACCCATATTAGGGGTGTGCAGAGCGGATGCTATTTGTATCTGTAGTTGTTAAAAGGGGAAATTATTCGTATTCGTATTTGTATTCTAATAAAGTATTCTAATAAAGGTGGGGGGAGCGGAGGTTTTACTCCCGAACCCGAGCCCAGCTGGCATTTTAACGTGGAGTCTGCGTTGAATCAACGTCAGGTGTCAGCGTTGGATAACCGTTGGATTTTGTTTAGATTTTGCAAAACTAATCAACGTTGGAATATCGACGTCATTCCAACTTTGATTTTACGTACAACTCACATTTTATTTATATTTCTTTGTTGAATCCATAGATAGTTAACAACACCATTTCAACCATTTGGTATTCAACGTTGTTTTGCCAGCATGACTGTATCTCAGAGCACAAAGCGAGATCCATGAAGACATGGCTGGGTGAGTTCATTGTGGAAGAACTTTACTAGCCACACAGAGCCCAAAGGTTTTGGATGAAGATTGTGAGCCAGACACTCTCATCCTACATCAGTGTCTGAACTCATTAATGTTCTACAGAATGAAAGGGCACAAAATCCCACACAGAAGCTCCAAAATCTTGTGGAAAGCCTTCCAAGAAGATTGGAAGCTGTATAACTGCAGAGGGGGACCAACTCCATGTTAAAGTCTGAAATAAAATGTATATTGTTGTAGAGTTGGGCTGGGGAGGGCTGTTCCCAGCATGCATTGCTCCCGCCTCTAACTGTTATTGTACTGTTGGTTGAACTGTTGATTGAAATGTTATTTTGTGTAGTTGGGGGCTAGAATGGGTTTATTGTGTGTATTTGGGATGTTTGGGTGTGTCTTTGGGTTATTTTGGGGGGTGGTTTATTGTGTTTCAGAGTAGAGGTACACAGTCTACCGTGAGTGCTAGTGCTCCCTCTGTTTGAGCTCTGAATAACGGCTGTGGAGGCTTCCTGCCTTTGAGTTCACCTGCTCTCCCGAGTGTTCCTTCCTCCCCTTAATGATCTCAGCTCAAGATCTTTACACTGGTGTCAGAAGTGGGATCGTGGAAAACGATGCTACGAGAGACTGAAGAGCTCTTCTGCTTTTCTCAGTCGGCAGCGAGACGACGGAGCAGTCCCGGCCTGCCGATGGCTGAGAGCGGCCAGCGAGGATGCCGGCGTGCCCCTCCCAGCAGAAGCGGGCAAACACGGTGAGCAGCGGCCGGGAGAAGACACCAGCACGCTTTCCGCGGCAATGGTGGCTGGAGACAGCGAGCCACCAGAGGATGCCGGCACCGAGCGGCGACGGCGAGCTCACGCTTTCCTGGTGAAGCTGCCTTCACACAAAGGCGATGGGGCACCGGACATGTTCCTGTCCCAGGTCCAGCTGCCGGGGTTGTTTAACAGCTGGACTCCGGTGGAGACGGCGGTCTGGGTTGCCTTGTTGCAAGAAGGAGAACCCCTGGGAGAACCCCTGGGAGCTTTCGCTGCTGACCTGTGCCAGCTAGCGTGACAAGGGTACCCAAACTTTCTGTGAGGAGCTGGCGTTCATGGCTTTCCTAGATGACCTACAATCAGAGCGGCTCGTGGCACCCAGCACACTGCCGGAGGGTGTGGAGAAAGTGGAACGGGCGGAGCACATACTGGGGCGGAAGCGGCAGCACGCGGCCATGTGCGAGCGGGTCTGTAAAGCCACCACCGCGATCAAGGATAGAGAGACAAGAGCGTGGCCATGCGGGGCCAGAGGATGGTGCGTGTAGTGATTGGCGGCATTGCACTCAAGGCCCATTCCTGGTAGGACTCATTCAGGATTGTTGCATGGTAGGGCAAGACTTGCTGCAACGGTTGGAGCGGATGTAGATGTGGTCGGGTTGACCATGCGGGATGGAGCCAACCATCTTCCTATCCGTGGTGGGAACCGTGATGGGCCGAGTGTCAGGTCACCAAACCAGCAGGTTATTGACAAGTTGCATAGGGTTAAACGGGGCTCAGAGGCAGCAGCTTCGTCAGCTCTTAGATGAGTTTGTTAACATCTTTGCGGCTGACTAAAGGGACTGCAGCCACACTAATCTAGTCCAACACAGTATCGACACCGGTGACATGCACCCCATTCGTCTGCAACCTCTGCAGCTTCCCATAGTCAAGCGGGCCCCTGCGGAGGAAAAGATTCTGGAAATGCTAGCGTCAGGCATGATTGAGCCGTCGGATAGTCCGTGGTCCATCCCTGTAGTACTGGTTAAGCAGAAAGATGACTCATGGCGGTTTATGTGGACTATCTGCGCCTCGCAGGGCCTTTGGCAGTTCCGGGTTATGGCGTTTGGGTTGTGTAACGCCCCGACCACGTTCGAGCGACTTATAGAGAAGGTACTCAGGGACATTCCACACTCGCGCTGTGTGGTTTACCTCGATGATGAGATGGCTCACGCGGGCAACTTTGAGTCTGAGCTACGAAACCTGCAAAAGGTGTTCGGAGCGATCTGCTAAAACTCCATCCAAAGAAATGTCATTTGTTCCCCCGCCAAAGCAAGTTTCTGGGGCATGTGATTAGCGAAGAGGGCATCGCCACTGATCTGGGGAAGGTCGCTGCAGTAAAAGGACTGGCCCGTGCCAGCTAACATCTGTCAACTTCATAGTTTTTTAGGGCTAGCATCGTACTACCGGCGTTTCATCCGCGTTTTCATCACCATCGCGAGCCCGCTACACCGACTCACACAGAAAGGGCAGCAGTTTGATGGGGACAGTGATTGCAAACACGCATTCGCGTCTTTGAGGGCCACATTAGTCTCGGCTCCAGTGCTGGCATATCCGGACTTCCAGCAGGCTTTGGTGCTAGACACTGACGCTAGCGATGTGGGTCTTGGAGCCGTGTTGTCGCAGACGGGGGGCCAGATCGTAGCTTATTTCAGACACTCCTTATCGCCGGCTGAGAGAAACTACTGCGTGACATGTCATGATGGCGGTCATAGTCGTGCTTAAACATTTTCGGCCATACCTTTATGGGCTGAAATTCTGCCTCAGGTCAGACCACTCATCGCTCGTTTGGTTAATGAGCTTCAAAGAGCCCAAGGGTCAGCTCGCTCATTGGCTGGAGG
>JBBMFX010021765.1:0-12408 GCA_037832545.1 Rhabdalestes septentrionalis | reverse complement strand
ATCATACATCTACACACCTCCACACACACCATCATACATCTACACACCTTCACACACACCATCATACATCTACACACGTTGAATCACATGGTCTGTGTTTCTTTTTTCAATAGTTCTCTGTAGTTCCATTGCTTTGTAACAATAACTACTGTTTTTGACTATAATTTTTCATGATATATTTCTTTGTACTCTTTACATTCTTTATCGTTTACAACATGTTTTCCATCATAGAGAAGAACTACCAAATTCAGGCAAAGAACTGTCTATGCATTCAAACTGTCTCCCGAACTGCTACCTTCACTAATATAATGAAACAGATTTACAGAGAGCTGATTTGTGTTTCAACTTGGGTTGTTTTGTTTTTTTTAAATTGCTTTTTACCTTGCTGGAAAACGCCATTGTGCAAATACACCACCACCTGTGTCCTGCTGCTGTACAAACAGGACGTAAAACTGGGAAACAGCACTGGTAGAACGTTGAACACTGTCAGAATGCTGGTCACTGAAGTATAAAATTAAAAAATGACTGTTGTTCGAACCCAACTAGCATCTGCTTGTACTTCTTTTATACCAGATATTCTATGTGGTCCTACAATGGGTGTGTATAACAGTGCAAACATTAAAGCAAATACACTCAGTGTTGGCAGTAAAAGCTGGAGTAGACAGGAGGCAGAGGTGAAGGACCTCTCAGTGAGGGGCTGAAGGAGCTCCAGGGGATGGGGAGGTGCTGACCATTACTTGTTGAGATAGATCCACATTTGTGTGCACTTCAGTGTGTTGTTTTTGTTGTTGTTGTTATTGTTGTTTTTGTTGTTGTTGTGTGTTAGCTCAGAGGCTTTGTGGATGCCTCTCAGTTGCATAGTGTGTGTGGCGTTTCTGAGCAAATCTACTCAAAGATCCAGGCAACTTCTCATCCCAAAAAAATGTTTTAATAGGAGATTTGAGCCCCCTTCGCAACCTCTTCTGGGAAGGCTTTCCTCTAGGTAGTCAGAATCTTGCTTATGGGATTTGATCACCACCTCAAGCGTTTAGATCATTAAAGCACCCCAACTCATCCCAGTGGTGTTCAATTGAGCTCCATCACTCCAACCCATCCTAGTGGTGTTCTATGGAACTTCATCACTCCAAATCATCCTAGTGGTGTTAAATGGAGCTCTAGCATTCAAACCATTCCAGTGGTGTCATTGGACATCCATCACTCAAAGTAAGCCCAATGGAGTTCAATGGACCTCCAATACTCCAACTAAACCGAATGGTGTTCAAAGGAGCTCCCTTATTCCAACTCGTTTTCAAAGGTGTCTGATTGTGGGAATTTAAATGCCTGACAAGCTGAAGTTCGGCCTTGCAAACCTCTGAGAGTTCTGAAGAGCATTCCCTCATGGATTATAGTATTCCACTTCCAATGCCTTTCAATTGAGGTTACAAAGTCGCAGGTGCACATTTAATCACTTGTGTCAGCAATAAGTGTGTGCTTTAAGGTAGATGAATCCACTAAACAGAGGGGGCTTCTGGACACTTTTGGAGACCAAACATACATTTTTGGACATAAACTGCAGTTGTAACTGTCCTTTAGGGTCCATCTAAGAAGGGTCTCTAGGACTTGTTGAAATCCTCATGCCGTAAGATCTTGTACAGGACCCAGTAGAAGATGTTGAAGAACAAGAAGGCCAAGGGGAACCCAGCCCGCGAAACGGTGTCAATCTTCTTGGCGCGGTCTATGAAGATTTTCCTCATTTCTTCTGGACTCTTGCCGGTCAGCGGTGTGTTGGCAGGCGGTGGGCCCTGCGGCGTACTGGCTGCGTTGTTGGAAGCCTTGGCCACGGCTCCATCCTTGCCAGCGTTGGCTGTGAAGCTCAGGCGGCTCTCCCTCACCTCCTCCTCCTAGAAACACAGAGAGATGCTTACAGAATGTCCACACTCTCACAGAAAGATTAATTTCACACTGTTTTGGTCTTAGAATCAGAGACAGTATCAGAGGAATCTAATGATCCTGGAGGAAACTGATAAGACTGAGTCCTGTTAGGACTGTGCACTCACACACAGACACAAGGACAAGAACAATCTGAATATAAATATTCAAATAAAAAGTCAAATAAAAGCTTCTGCAGAAACACATTATGCCATACATACACTGAATATATTGTAAACAATACATAATATAAAAAATATATAAAATTTAAAAATGTCTGGTTCTTTGGAGAAAAAATATGGGTATGATGGGTGTCTCTACACTTTACTCATACTTTACAGTAAGTCATAAGTCTGTACCATGCAGGGGGTGGATGCAAGTGGGAGTAGTTCAGGAGAAAATTGAGAAATGCATTTACAGAAAATATTTGAGTTAACTGCTTTAGCATTATAGCTCCAGTGCTAACTGCCTACAACTGTGGTGAGAGGAAAAATGTTTTTCAGCCAAAATGTACTTTTCTGTCAAACCAATACCTTGTTCATAGTCAAGCAATTAGCAATTAGCACAATGCTAACCGCAAGCCTCAATGTTGTTGAGTTGTTAATAATCTCAAACTTAATTTTGTGTTTTTGACACTTTGATAAACTATAAAATTGGATAAAAGTACAGACAAATTTACAGAGGGGGCACACGTACACACAAGTTTAAAAGAGGCAGGCAGTATATTTTTATGCAAATTGGCATAATTTACCCAAATCTACAGGTAGAAGTGTGATAAAATTATGTCATATTATGTCAAAAACCAAACTCCTAACACCAAACCTGCAAATTGTCTACATTTGTGCTAAATCTCCGAATGGAGTGTTTAGTTCTTTCTTGTCTAAATGGTAAACACCTAAAGTTCATTAGTTCATTGGTACTTATGGACAACTAAGATGTAAAGAATAACCATGGCTGGTATTATCATCCATTATTTAGCATTGAGGGAAACACATGCCTGGAATTTTTCGAGGGCAGAGCTGTGTAAATGTCAGCTCAGGCCTTGTAGCATGTCTTCCCTCTCCAAAGTGGTACAGTAAGAACGCATGACCCTTTCTGATAACGCGCTGTCACAACACGTTAGTCCCCTCGCCGTGAAGTCTTCTAGTTCGAAAACCTTCTTCATGTTTCCTTCGTGCCTTTTTGGGACTTATGACCTGACCTAAGCTTGCCTGGCTCTGGAAATGGCCCTTAACGGCTCGGCTGCTCTTACTGCACTTCTGCTGCCAGCTCTTTATGCAGCCTCCTCTCTCGCAGCATGTCAAACCTCCACCAGAGGAAGGAAAAAAATTACTAAAGCTCTACCAACTGGAAAACCGTCAAAAGCAATTCATCTTACGGGAAGGGGTCCTTCATGCCAAGGCAGAAACAAAGAAATACAGTTAAAGTGATGTTTGGTGGGGGTTGGGGGGGTGGAGGGGGTGGGTCAGGGGATGAGAAACACTTGTGTATGGAAATGATTTGTGCAGAACTTGAAAGGGAAAACATCGAAACACAGGCAAACACATATGCTCACTTTTTCCATAACAAACCTCTAGCAATAAGTTGCATTTACCCCCCACCCCCCAACATCCCCACTTTTGTTGAAATGCGATTCCATCCATCAGATTATTCTGTATTAAATTGATTATATTTCATTTAAAACTTGGCTTCCCCATCCCAGAACACCCCCACTTTTGGAAAGCTTGATATGCCCCCCTATTTAAATACAATCTCATCAACACACACGTAGCAAATAGGCTTGAAGAAAACAATATGAAGAATTTGAAGAACTTTTGGCCTTTTGGTCCTGATAGGAAAAAAAGAAATGCAGATAAATAAAAGTGACCACAGTTTATACCTTATTGTTCACTGGGGCTGGTTCAACACATGCAGCATTTAAGAAGGAGTTACATCATGAAGAAGAAACAATCAGGTTCTGTAGTGGGTATGAAAGATTCACTCCAACATTTATACAACATATTGGAGTATATTGTATATGCTTTAACACAGTCTATGATGCAGATTTGCTTAGATTGAAACAGTGTCAATCTCTGCTTTCTGTCTCACTTCTCATAACTTTTCTATGTTTTCACGTCATCCAAACATATGTTGTTCATTTCGAGATTTAAATGAAACACAAAACCCCACAGACTTTTAGACTAGAGTGAATTTCATTTTGCTTCTCTGGTTTAAAGTCATTATTCATTTAATTATTTATTACATGGCATATATTTTTCACTCAATATTTGCAGGAAACCCCATAGATCTGTGTTGTTGCAGTTACTACTTTAAATGGACTATCAGTCAGCTCCTAGTATTATATTAGGCTGGGCTTTGTTGTGAATTTACGTCTCGGTAATTGAAAGAAGCGAGGGCGTATGTTTGATTTTGACATTTATGGGAACACAAAAGTGGTAGCAATACTCCAGCCTTAGTGTAAATGCTAACGTTCTTAATCTCTCATTACTGTACATGTACATAATGCACATGGGAGGCACCTACAGGCTGCTATTGACGTCCACATCACTAATAATGAAGAACTGTAATCACAGAGCACAAGAAATTCTTTATTTCATTTTTTACCTGCCTGGAACCTTGAACTACGTATGTTGAGGAAGATACTGTTACCTTTTCAAACTAGAGATCTAGAAAGGTTTACTTCTATCTAAGTTTACAAATACTGTACTGTTAGCTATATTCACATCCTTAATACACGCAAGGGGTATCACAGTACTTTTAGAGTGGCAGTTTAACATGTAACAATATTTTCTCACTGAATCAACACCAAACACGGTGTGTTTCGTATGTTCGAGCACAAACTTGTATGCATAAACGCACCCTCTTTCTCTTCTATCTCCATATATCTCTGAGATTTAAGATAAGATAAGATAAACCTTTATTAGTCCCAAAAGTGGGAAATTTGTTTAGTAAGGCAGAAAGTGACATTACAAAAAATTAAGAGCATCAAAATAGGGAAAAACAGTAGCATAGGATAAAAATAAAAGAAACTAAAGTATAGAAATAGAAATTCACAAGTAATACAATTTAGTATAAATATTAGTATAGAAGTGTCGCGTGTGTAGCTGTATTATGCAAATATACATATACGTATATATTATATACATATATGTGAGGTTCCTAAAACCAACTGAAGTCTCAGGCATGTTCACAAGACACAGTAAAAAAAATCTCATAGTGATGCTGGGTTAGGAATGCAGGACACACTGTAGAGAACCTGTTATCCGTTTGTGTACTAAAAACAGCGATTTGGTTCCTTTTTGTTTAAAATTATATTCAGGGACAACTGAGTAGTCACTGATTATTGGAAGGAACGTGTCCCCGATATTCCTACACAATTCCACACCCTGGGAAGATAAGATAAGATAAACCTTAATTTGTTCCACAAGTGGGACATTTGGTTATTATGGCAGAAAGTGACAGTACAAAAATTAAGAGAAGCAAAATTGAGAAAAACAGTAAAATAAGATAACTAAAAAGAAAATAGAAATTGTCAATGTACAGTCTAATATGTACAGTACTAAAATTTAGTATAAATATAAGTATAGAAGTGTTTAGCTTTATTGTGAAAATATACAAATATGTATGTAAAATGTAAAATAAAATATAAACTAAATTGCACTTTTGTATGACAGACACAGTATTGCACATTCTACCCGGCAGTTGCAACTTCATGTAAACGTTGCACACATTGTAAATGGAAACATTCCAGTAAAGACTGCACTTAGTGGTATTGCACGTGAGAGAAAATAGCGACAGCTACCCTGTGTATTGGTGTGTACTGGATGAGTGTGTTTGACCTTCAACAAGTGTGTGGTCATCAGCAAAATCTCTGTTCTACAGTCTGACATCTGTTGGGAGGAAAGACTTGTGGAATCTCTTTCCATCCCATGGGGTGGGGGAAAAGAGTGAGGCTTGATGCTTCACCCCCAGGGAAGCTCTGCCTGTAAGTAGGTGACTGACAGGTGAATGGTGGGGGAAACACTGCCACTGTGAGGGGCTCGCGGGTGGGGTCGGGTCAGGGCAGGTGTCACAGCACGGGGGGGCGTTTACCCTGTCGTTGGTCTCGGAGATGTGGCACATGGATCCGTACATGGGCTCGGAACTCCTCGAGCTCTCGAGATTTTTCAACGATTCAGAGAGTTCCTCCTCAAAGGTGCGCTCAGGCACCTTATCGAGCATGCAGGAATGGAAAGAAGAGAAACAAAACAGAACTAAAGCAGCAAACAGCAGATGAATAAGAGGGTTTTCAGCATGCGGGGTGGTATATCAGGAGCATGCTGAAAAAAATAAATGGATTTTTCATGAAGCAAACGAGAAAATCTAATCACAGTGTGAGCTGGAAATGTGGGACAGGACTTAATGTGGGTAAAAATTCCCTTTTTTCTTTGTTTTTTTTTGCAGCGATTCTGCAAGGGACCCCAGAAACCCAGGAGCATGCAAACACTCTCTGATCTCAAAGACTGTGCTCTCTTGGTGAATACAGTCAAACTATTCCCCGGGTTGAACCTCATGTCATGAAGTCAATATATTTCATCTCAGCAGTGTAACACAGAGCCAGGCATGCAACAGTGATGCAAGAGGGCACAAGGCAGTGCCAACAGTGCGTGGGAGGGTCGACCTTTATGCCCTATGGAAAGCTTTAGCTTTGAAATAAATACATCCAATCACATATCCTTATCCCTCTAACATGCCTTTACCGTGTCGTTACAGCCCAAAACCCCTAGGTGGTAGTATTGTGCCAGATCACAAAAAGATCCTATTTTCAAAAGAGCTGATTTAAGTGAGTAAACCTGTTCGTTATATATTAGGTAAAAATATCATTACAAACCTTCTTCCAAGCACTGGCCACTTTATTAGAAACACTTATAAGGAGCAACCATTCGCGGGCCAATTTATTAGAAACACCAACCTTGTCTTTTCACTTACTGCCCACTTTCTTAGAAAAACTTATACTGAGCATCCATTCACTGGCCACTTTATTGGAAACCTATACCTTTTAATTCTACTGACCTTCCACTTTATTAGAAACACCAACCTACTACCTTTACTCGCTATCAACTTTTGCTGGCTGTCCCTTTTGATTGGAAACACCTCCATTGTGTTTCCACACACTGACCACTTTATTAGAAACCTTTGCTTTGTACTTATACTCACTGGCCACTTTATTGGAAACACACACCTTGTATTTCCACTCATTGGACACTTTATTAGAAACATCTATGTTGTATTTCTTCTTGCTGGCCAGTTTTTACAAACACCTACCCTGTGCATCCACTCACTGGCCACTTTATTGGAAACACTCGCGAAATTTAACTCACCGATTACTTTGTAAGGGAAGACCTTATAGGTCCACTATATTTATAGCTGATAAGATATCATTCACATTTTATCCATTAACCTCCATCCCATTTTTCACTGGTCAGTTTCTGGCCACTGTGGACCAGATATGATTTAACAATATGTTTGGTTCTTCATGCATTGTGGTGTTGTTGGTGTTATCACTCAAATTGGTGTCACTGCAGCGCAGAGAGGGTTCAAATTGTTCAATTCAATTTCATTTCAGTTTTATCCACATGGTGCTTTTCACAATCAAATCTGTCACAAAGCAGATTTACAGATTCCATGTCTGAGCCCCTAGTGAGCCAAAAGTGACAGAGGCGAGGAAAATTCCCTCTGGTGGACGAAGGAAAACTCTGAAGGAAACAAGACTCATAAGGGGAACCCGTCCTCCTCAGGTTGACCAGGAGAGGAAAAGAGAAAGAGAGTCTCTACGTGGATAACCAACAACAGAAGGCCTTTGTGTGTGAATTAATGAGAGACTGGTGCTCAATGGCTAACAGAACTGGCACAGTTAAGAACAGGGCTGGGCAATTAATTCCTACAGGGTCCACATGAATAATCTAAACTGTGTTGGAGGGCCGAGCCGATGATAACTTCAACTTAATTCGGCTCAATATTAATTTTCTCCCCGTAAAAAGCAGTCAAATTTGTATTTTGACAAGCTTCTACTGTGTAGAAGACAAAAATTATCTTATAAAAGTATTTTTTTAGATTTAGGAAACACTAAGTGTGAGCCTAAACTGTGTTGATCAGAAACACCGGAATAAGAAACAAAACAAAGTACAATAAAAATATTAAATCCATTAACTGCTATAAAAGTCAACTGTAAAACAATGTAAGGGTTTATTAAAACCCAGAGCTATCATATTCTCCAGGTTAGGCTGAAATCTGATTCTACAGGTGATAATGAACTGAGAGCCGTGTGGAGCTGAGAAAACGGCTCTTCTTTGGCAGCATGCCAGAAGAGCGTCTGAAAAGAGCTGAACTTCCCGTCGCTTTAAGTGTTTTGCCCGTACACACTGGTGTGTGTGGAATTCACAGTGCAAATGTAAACCTAATTTGAGAAACTTATATGCGAGCCCGCCCCCCTGGCCCCGCCCTGAAACTTCACGGCCCGAGATCCGGATGAGACACTGATATTCAGCGGGCCGGATTAAAAAGACCATCGGGCCAGACGTGACCCGCGGCCTGTAGTTTGCCCTCCCCTGGTTAAGAGTCAATAGAGGTCGAATTTTTGGAACAATAACTGAGAGTCTCTTCTAAAGCCAATAGCAGCTCTGTGAACAGAAACGGACTGTAATGAAGTCAGATGGACTGCAGCCTCTAACTGTCCACCTACAAGTAACTTTCAGGATCTAATCTGAGTCTTGTAGAATTAGTTGGACCTCCTGCACTGAAAGAATAAAGTTAACAAAAGCTCAATATTAATTTTCTCCCTGTAAAATGCAAAACAATTAATATAATGACAAGCTGCTACTTCGGTGTAGGTCGAAGAGGAAAATAATCCTGTAAAATAATTGTTTCATATTTAGGAAACTCTCAGTGTTAGCCTGAACTGTGTCGATCACAAACATCAGAATAAGAAACAAAACAGACAACAATACACATATGAAAATACATAAATTGTTCCTGCACTGAAAGAATAAAGTTAACAACAATCGCAGCCCAGAGGGAATCGCAGCCCAGAGGGAATTAGCATAATCTAATTTATATTACGCAATCTCCCACACATTAGCTTTCATATAGAATCATCGAAGCCATGGGGGTTCGGAAGGAACAAACTCAGACAGTGAGTCACCGGCCGAGTCCAAAAGAACTCCATTAATCTCCCAATCTGCTCCACTAATCTGTTTCAGTCTTTGTCAGGTCCAGTTTTGAGCAGTGCGGTGCTTGGCAAGGCGGACACCTTCTTAAGGCTCGGCCATCTATTTGCGGGGTTTTTGTTTGTGTACGTTTGTGTGACGGCTCTCTACTACAGGGCGAGAAGGAGTGACTGCTGAGAACCGATCAGGTGAGTTTGCAGCCTTTATTCCCTTTTTCTGCTTTACCAGTCTATAGCCTTTTAAAATGTATCCCAATAATCTTTTAAGACCCGCTCAATGCTCCTTAGCAAACACCAACAAACCCAAACCCTGGTGGGCTGTATCCCCCAGTGTGTGTGTGTGTCTGTGTGGGTGTGTGTATCTAAATACTTTCTTTCAGGGGGCCAAAGCAGAGCGTCCAAAACAATAAAAATGAAAAAGGTTTTAAATTGTAATCAATCTCCTTTTAACAGAAATGAGGAACTGTATAGGCCCTAAACAGCAGAAAGATGTTATTGGTTGATTGGAGTGGATAACTTTGTGATGAACCAATTTAAGTTCTAGATTTTATTGCTATTCTAGAATGTTGTTTCCTGTTCTAGAATGTTCACTTTCATTCGTGCCATCCTTGATCTTATTCACAATGGTCTGGAAGGTTATTCCCAGTTCCTAGAACTTTCTCCCTCATTTGCATTGTTCGAGAGTGTTTTCTCCAACTCATGTTGATGTAGATCGAACGTCCTTTCCCATTAGATCATCTCGAGAACATTCGGTCTCATTCGCACTGTTCTAGAAGGCTCTCCCCCTTCTGCTCTGGTTCATTCGGACATTGGAATAGTGTAAAGAGGACAATAGCTTCTGGATGCAATCAAATCCTCACGAGCATGTTCAAATATTACTTGTAAGCGGGGAGAGAGAGGACAGATTACTGAACCCCCCCCACAAGACCCCACCTCGTATTTAAAGGCCTGGATTTCACAGGAAACAAACGATGAGCAGGTGTCCATATACTTTTGGACACATTGTATATATTACTCGTATTCTGGGTGCCTTTCTCAGCAGACGACCACATCGTCTCCTAGACCCATAAGCTCGGCTCGGCCTGATCTGGCCCCTGCAGCGCCGGCCTACCTTCCCGGGCTTCATCCTCCGGCGCCGGAACCTCAGCAGCTCCTTGTGCTGCCTGGAGACGAAGTTCACGGCTGCATATTCCAGCAGAGCAGAGAAGACGAACAGCAGACACACGGCCATCCAGATATCTATAGCCTTCACATAGGACACCTGTATCACACATACACACACACATACACACACAGTAAGTTCTGCCATTTAAGAGTTAAAATGCTTTCATTCTCCAATCAAAGGCAAAAACTGGATAAAATTCACCATTAAAAACAACATCCATCACACACATACACACACACACACACCCACACATACGCACACATATACACACACACACACACAGGCTTAGGAAAAAACTGGAAAAGCAGTGTCTGAACACGCTGCAGTCAGAAGCCCTCCCGGTGAATCTTGCATCATTTATATGGAATTCAAATCATACAAACACATAAATTCATCATTTTTATGTTCAATCATTTCTGGTCTTTGCATTTTTCAAAAACTGCATTATTATTTGAAGAACAACATAAAAATATTAAATTTCAAAGTGAAGCTGCCTGCTCAGTTTGACTTCCTGATTCCACCTCGTGTAAAGAAGCCTTGTCACTTAATGCCGTGTGTTATTTATCACGAGTATCTTTGGTTATTAATGCAGAACGTTTTATCAAGAGGAATAAAATTTGAGTTAAATAAAGGTAACTCAAATTTTTATCATTATCACTATCATCACCATCATTATCTTAATAAGATCCAATAATATATTAATTAAACTAGTATTTAAAAAAGTATTAAAATAGTATCATATTCATTATATTACCATAAACAAACTCGATTTTTTTGGTTTGATGTCAAATTTACACTTTAACTGAAACTTCAGCTTTATTTGTGTCTGAGTTATTATTATTATATTAATACTATGACATAATGTGTGTGTTATTGTTATTATTATTATTATTATTATTATTGTTGTTGTTGTTGTTTTTGCTGTAGTAGGTTTTATAGGATCATATAAATTAGAATGTGATCCCACATACAGACTCCTGCAGGTTCAGTAGGAGAAAAGAAACTATAATGAAGCGTGCAGTCTCTGCATTATTGAGCAGTGAGGGGGATCTGTGTGATTTTATTCATTCATGAAGAGTTACAGCCCAATACAGTACAGCTACTCGACCGTGAAATGCTGATAATTGTCCACTGGGTGAAAATCGTGTCTTCTGGAGTGTAGAGTCATGTTATGTAATGGCCATCGAAGCATGTATGGAGCTTCAGAGGGTCTCCACGTGTCCTGTGCTTCACTTTCTAGGGGTTAAAAGCGGCCACTTTATGTGAATCCTATATAATCCATAATGGGAACATTAATAAAATATCTGTATCTTCATATTTCCCCTAAAAAGGAGGTTTTTAAGAAGTTTAAATGTGTGTGCACTGATCATAGACTATTGTTTAAGCCTTGGAACCCAGTAAAACAGTAAATAAAAATTATGTAAAACAGTCTAGAACCGGTGTTTGTTCTCCTACACACTCGCCACTTGCTGCTCTTTCACTCTGTGCGCTGATGCTCCACCCACTTGTGGGCGGAGACTCTCCTGAAAATTCTCCCGGGTTCCAAGATTTTGTCCGTTTTCTTTTTCTAAGATCTAAAATACAAGAAATGTTTACATTTTTGTTTCGTTTGTTCAATTGCGCGTGACGCAAACTTTTAAAACCCCTGCAGAGGTTTAATTATTCATATTTATTCATTATTTTTTAAATATATTTAAATTAAAATAACTTTCTAGGTGACCAGACCAAGTTTAGCATGAAGTATGACACCTCCAGCACAAACACAAACCAGGAGAGCTTCTGTAGAAAGAGCTGTTGTGACCTTGGGCAGGGAGCCCGCTGACCTTGGGCAGGGAGGTCCGGGAGCCGGAGCTCTGGGTGGTCATGGTGAGGACCGTGGTGATGCCCAGCGCAACGCGGGCCGGAGCAGCATCCATGTTGATCCAGAAAGAGACCCAGGACAGGATGACGATCAGCAGACTGGGAATGTACATCTGGATCAGGTAATAACCCATCTGGCGCTCCAGGTGAAACCGCACCTCAATACAGGTGAACTTCCCTACAGGGACACAGACAGGGAGAGAGAGAGAAAGAGAGAGAGAGAGAGAGAGAGAGAGAGAGAGAGAGAGAGAGAGAGAGAGAGAGAGAGAGA
>JBBMFX010021756.1:0-12408 GCA_037832545.1 Rhabdalestes septentrionalis | reverse complement strand
TTCTCTCCAAACTTTTCGCGAACACACACGCGTTACGAGAGCTATCGGAAAATCACGGCGTGTCCAAAGCAAGCGAGTCTGGACTCTTTCTCTCGTCCATCAAATCGGACGGACCGCGGATCTGTGTGAGACGCTTTTCTTAACTGACAGCCATGAAAACCGTCAGAAACAGGCTGAACTCAGAACACTCGCTCCGAGCGGCGGTGTCGGCGCGTCTTCCTCGTTTCGACGAGTCAGTGGCGAGAAAGTGGGAACACCCATCACATTAACAAATTTTTGGTTGTAATTTAATTTAGGTTCAACGTCAATCTGCATGTTAAAACAAAACAAAACAGTGAAAAACTAAGTTTCTTGGTTCATTTATACATATAGGTACTTATTATTATTATTATTATTTATTTTTTTATTTTTTTATATATATTTTTTAAATTATTATTATTATTTAAAAAAAAATTATGCAGGGTCGTGAAGCCCCAAAGCCTGACATGACAAATAAGTTTGAGAAACACTGCTCTAGGGTACATTGTAAATTCCTTTAATTAGGGAAACAGAATGGGATTAGGAAGCAAAATTCTAGGGGTGTATTCCTTTTCACGGCTGCTATCTGTCTTCACACCAATTTCCTCTGAGAGAGAGAACGCTTGCTTACCATTTGAAGCCACTAACCTTATTTCCAATGTTTGATTGACTCATGTGTTGCTCCATGGTCCTGGAGGCACATTGTTTCACTCTGTACTGTTTGTATATGGTAGAAATGACAATAAAACCTAATAGACTTGACATGACTACTTGACTCTGTTTCCCCAGTGGTTATTTTGAAAAGAAATAGTATCAGAGCTCTAGACAGCCAACTTGAGGGGGGGGGCAAGTCTGATTCAGGGGGTTCATGAGAGGAAATTAGCCCGTAACCCTAACCGTTTAAGAAGCATGAATTAATTCTATGATAATTCATATGTGATCGTTCACGTAACCCAGAATTTTTCGATGTAACAAACAGTGTGGGTCATAAGAATTGCTTTACCAGATATATTGTGAATAGCCAGTCTATACCTTGGAACAGCAATATAATTATTCTCTCTTCCTCTCTCTTTTTCTCACACACACACACACACACACACATACACACACACACAATATTGAACTCACATGCAGTCTACCCCACAATTACCTCTGACTAGCTTCAGGTAGGGAGCTGTTTTTGATTTCAATGGTAATGTAAATGCTGAGGTCTGATGGATGCGATCCGCTTCCTCCATAAACCTGCCACAGGCTGTGACTCGTGAGTTGACTGTATATTTTACATACATGTGTAAGCAGTCATCAGAAGTTTCTCCTCCTCCTCCTTCATTCGAAAAAATGGAACTGCTGGCTTTCGTACAGGTTCTTCAACAAGAGGTGAGCTGGGATGTCAATTAGCATCAAACTGCCAGTGATAGCCAATGAGAATTTAGATTGGCACCCAAATCAGCCAATTAGATTTCAGGGTTTCAAGTGCCATCCAAGACACCGGCTCCCTGACTGGTTATATGATGAATAGGTGAAGGGATGTATTGTCCTGAAATTATCCACCTCATCTGATTAAAGTTGCAAAGGCAGAGAGAAAAGACAAACAATGGGAAATGGAGAGATCTGCAGACAGAGTGAAGGAAAAGAGCAAGGAGTTAAAAGAGAGAAAGAGTTTCCTTGCCATGGAGGGTGTGTGTGTGTGTGTGTGGGTGGGTGTGTGTGACAGTACGGTGCCTGTGTGAGCCCTAAGGAAGATGAGTGCCGCTGCCGCTCTTTTCTTACAGCACCCCACCTCCCGCAGCCGTAAACAGGAAGCACTGTCACCTAACTGCCTGCGGACTACATTACTTCAAATGTGTGTGTGTGTGCGTGTGTGTGTGTGTGTGTGTGTGAACTTACCAGCCATGTTTTGACCAAAGGCTGTATTGAGTTCCCATAGATTTATTATGGAAGCCTCTCACGGTCCCTTGGCTGTAATATCGCATTAATTTCCCTTGATGGCCCGATCATAACATTCAATAGACCTGCATTGCATAGACCATAGAGCAATACGTAAAGATCAAACAAACCCCTCTATATGAACCTCATCCCTTACTTTCTTTTTCTTTTACTCATTATTTAATTGAACAATCTCATTTAGCTAACATGCCACTGCTAACATATCTGATAAAAAACACATTCTGGTGTTCTGTGGAAGGCCTGTTGAGGAAATTCACATTTTAATCACTATATTCATTTACTTCTTTATTTTCTTTATTCCTTTCCATGTATTCAGTCAGTGAGTCAGTGATTCCTGATCGTTGTGTGATTCATTTAAGGTTGAGTAGGAGTCTTAAGGTTAGAAGTTAGGGACCTATGTTCTCCATACCTTACATCTTAGAAGCACCTTTATGAGTAGTATGGTCAGAAAGGTCTCTGGTCATTCAGGAGAACAACATGTGTTTTTCATCAGATAATTAGAGTGATACCAACAATGCCTGAGGACAATCATAAGGAATGTTGGGATTAAAGTGGGTTGAATTGTACTTATTAGGGTAGGAACCATTTGGATATCCTCTCAACATCTCGCAATGTTGGATCATAGGTGCATTTATAAACACTGTGTAATCCAGCACAAGTGTTTTCAGCCCATGTATGTAATGCATGTCCCATTAAAAATGAGCTCTCCATTAATAGGGTGTTCATATTATCAATGGTTCCTAAATCCTTGCCAGGGGACCCACTGACCTGCACAGTTCAAACTATTCCCTGATCCACATCCACACCTGATCAGGCCATCAGCAATTTAATAATCCCTTTATGAGCCAGATCAGGTGGTCCCCATGATTGGGCATCGTATTCGCTGTTGTGAATGAGTTTGTAGCTCTTCTATAATGATGTGAGTTTCTGCTAGGCTTAAAAAGGAGGTTAAGTGCTAAACCAACAGGACTGAGCGCTGACCTTCCCACACTAGGTTTAATTAATTCCTTAAAAAAACCTTCTGCCTGATAATTTTCCATTTTCCAGCATTTAGACTTGAAAGCTTTCATCACATCAAGTATTGTCACCAGAATTGTAAAGCGTCCTCTAGTTTTGACATCAATCATTGTCTTCATGATCATTATGCTATACCGTGTTAAATTACTGAACAATGTCAGTAATGATGATTTCTGACAGCATATGACATGTTCAGTCTGGATATGTTGCTGTTCTGAAAGAGGGTTCAACTGAAGTGTTACATTTGTTTGTAACTGTGTGAAAGTGTATATAATTCCATCCCAACCCGGGAGTCGAACCCAGGACCTCCTTTTTTGTTAAAAACCTTCTTTTTACCCTTAGATTGAAGTAGTACGTAATATTGCTACACACTGGAACAAAACTGGAATTGAGCTAAGATTCGTATGCATACCCACACCTTTTCCCCCCTCTTGTACCTTCGGAGTTCATTTTTTTGCAAATAAAATCTCCCACCGTTCCTGATAACACAGGATTAGCCTTTACTCTGCTAGCCCAACAAGATCAAATCCTCAGCCTGAATTAAACGCGCAGCAGAGGGCAGCTCATCATTTCCCCTGCACAGACTTTCTACAATAAACTCAATTCTCTTTCTTTTTTTTTTTCTTTCCCTGCATTAATATGCATTTTCTGCTCAGGGAATCAACTTCACTTCTGCCTTGACTTCATTAGCAGGGGAATGGGGTGAAACAATGAAAACCGGACGCCACTCTAAAGGCTTTAATGACATTTTTCATCAGCGCTCAAATATGATGTGTAGATGGAGTTAGCCAGAATAACAGTAGGATGATTAGGTTTCACAGAGTGATTAGAATTTCACTGGAGCCAGATTGGATGGCTGGCACAAGTGCCCGTGGTTCTGTGAGCCGGCCAGGAAAGACACTAAATCTGGCAAAGTGAGGGTTTAAATCACAGCCTGCCATATTGATTAAATAAAGCTTAGCCTGTGATACTGTCAAAAGGTAAATTGGTAATTCAAGAATCAGAGTCTCCGTCTCGAGGATAAATGCCGATGGGCCAAAACAATAAAAGCACTGACCAATGAAGCGAATGACACTGATTCTCTAATACTGGTGGCACCTGTCAAGTGGTGGGATATATTCAGCAACAAGTTAACAGAAAGATCTTAAAGTTGTGTTGCAAACAGGAAAATGGGTGAGTGTAAATATCCAAGGGCCAAATTGTAATGTTTACAGCAAGGCTTGTAGGGTGTTCCCAGAATACAGTGGTAAGTAACCTAGAGAAGGACAATCAGTGAACCAGAGTCAGGGGTGCCTAAGATGCCCTGATAAATTTTGGGAGCAAAAGCTAATCTGTGTATGACACTTAAGTGAAAAGAATAGCACCACAATTCACTTTGAAAAAGTGAATTAGTGGAGGCACTGAGAAACTCTGCTTAATGTTCTGCAGGGAAGTCTTGCATTCCTGTCGATGAACCAGGACTTTGACACATATTGCATACCTGCAAATCAGGTATACCCCATCATGGTAGGACTTGATGGATCTACTGCTTATGTCCCAGAGCACATTCAACAACAAAAACTTTGTTAACAGTCCCTGCCTAGATGGATCAGAGCTGTTTTGGAGGGATTAAGTAGGCCTGTACAATATTAAGGTCTTAATGTTATGCCTGATGTAAATGGTCTCTGCTCTGACTGGCTGAACTTTACTTCACCTTCGTTCAAAAACCAGGATGAAACACTGCTTATAATTGAGCGTGAATGGACAGAATAACACTGCTGTAGGATGAATAGACGAATGCATGTGAATCTGTTCATTCTATATTCCATAGAAACATTTCTGGTACATATTATATGTGGCCACTATCCACTTTCTGAAACACATCTCAATTCTGGCCACTTTATGACCACATATTTAGAAGAGATACATCTAGTAGTAATTAAAACATATATTGTATTCCAATAGAATATTTACAGCATAAAATCAATGTAAACATACATACTTTCTGGCCACAAAAATGGTTTAAAACTATTTACTTAAGTGCCAAATACTTTTGCACAGTAGTATTTTACTTATATGTAAATATAGGCAGTTGCTAATATGGTTATCATTTGTCACCACCCTCCACTTCATACCCAATTAAACGGTATTTAAACTATTTTCTTTCTGCCTTTCTCTTTGGCTTGGTCTCGTTTTCCAAAATATACGGCAGCCTTTCCACACACAGTAAGTGGATTATGTTGCTGCTTTTTGCTGTGAGGCGCAGGCATGCTCTTTTCCCTCTGTCGGAGGCATCTGAAGCATTGGCAATTACATACATAAACACAAGATTAATTGCCAATTACCACAGGGTTAATGTCTATTCACATATGGCCCAGAAAATTAGACCAATTTTCTCAGTTTTCTATAAGCGATTTTCAGTGGAAGCTGCTTTTGTTACTGGGTGTTTGGGTAATACTGACTAAACAGACTGTTAGTCTCAGGCACAAATATAACAAGACTAAGAATGAAAGAGATGTCATGAGTAATATTGCCAGTGACTTGGCAGTTTAGAAATGAATGCATCCTTTTATTTCATTTCAAATCAGTTTTATTTTCATTGCAATCAGTAGATTAGAAAGCCACATTCTTCCAATAATTTTAAAGGGGCCAAAGAACCCAATAGGGGTCGAAGAGCACCAATACACATTAATACTAACTTGGAGAGTTTGAATCAAATCAAGTTAATACAATTGCTCTAAATTTTACACTTTAGTTTCAGAACCAACATTTTCTGTAGCATTCTCTGGGTAGAATGGCCTTCCTTACTCTACATCACTCTGAATAATGCTGTTCAGCATAGTCATCAGTTAGCTGATGTAGCAGTATTGGTCATTATGATTCTCCTCCAAGCATATTGAGCTGTCCAGTTATGCTGCATTACAGTTACAGATCACAGCTTTTTGTGCAACACTGTAATTATCTGAGGCATTTTATAATTTTTTCTCTATATTTAGAGAAAAGAAATACTACATGTGTCACGTCGGGTATGTGCTGGGCACACTAGCAGGAAACAGAGCTAGTCATGGAAATAGGTTTTAATGACAATGTTCCAATTGTCAGAGCGCCATGCAGGCTTACACGCACAATCGAGTTTTTACCTAGTAGAGGTACACTGAGATACCGGAGGACCGCCACTCTGGAGGGCATGAACAGAAAACAAACTCTAACCTTCCCTCCGAGTGAATATTTCTCTGAACACTGGAAGTGGGACTCTGCTGCAGAGTCGACTCTTCTCAAGCTTAGGAAGCCCTCTTGACTTCCAGGGCCAATACAACTACTCCACACTCTGTGGAGCTCTCTCAAGATGAAGGGGCTTTTACTTTCATGCCTGCAGACACATGGGAGAAACACACATTCAAAACACTGAGCATCGGGTGTAAGGAAAGGTTCCACCTTTACATTGCTTGACTGCCACTAGAGAGTCAACATACTTTTCCTTGTCCCTTTCTGCGGGCTTCGCCTTTTCTCCCCTACTAGTGAATACAAGCACATGAATCAAGAGTAATACAACATTTCTAGAAACACGAAACCCAAACCTGAGCTGCAAAGATTCTGTGGATTGGCTGGACTTTTAAACTCATTCACACACAGACAGAAAATCACAAGACACAGACAATACACTCAATACTTTTAACCAAATACAAGGCATGTGGACATGTCAATAGGTACCTCACAACCCAGCAAATAAGATATCCTCCAAACTCTCACCTGGGTTAACAAGGCACCATACAGCCACACACATGATGACCTATGACATCACATGAATGTGCCCAAGGCTGTGTAGCACCTAATACTTGGGTGACGGGCTCAGTTGGGGGTGTGACCAAAACAAGACGTAACACAATGTTACATAAAATAGTTGAAAAAGCGCTGTCAGAGATTACCGTTTCATTTATTTGTTTCATTTACAGTTAAACCGTAACAAAATAAATATTATTTTTTGTTGTATCTTTTTCTGCTAACTGTGTCTTCCCAAAACAAGTAACTACCAAATGTCTCAGTGACATTATTTGTCACAAATTCACACAAGTAGCTAAACACACACAACTCAGCTGCCAAGCACAATCTTCTCTCAGTAATATTTAAAATGACTGATGGAGAACTATCTGAGATAATTAGACGAAAGATTACCCACTTGCACAAAATAAACAAGTCAAATGAAAAACGCACTTCCAGTTAAAAAAAAAAAGAAAAAACGTCCCTTAACATAATAGCATAACCAGGGAAATAACTAGACATATTCAGCCTCCACTAGGTCTGGTCCACACTCATCAGTGGGTGTGGCTGATAATAGATGGGCTATAATTTTAAAGTGCACCTATTTGTATTTCAGATCAAATGGTTAGTGAATTAAAGGATTCAATGAGATATTTGCATTATTTCCTGTAACCCCCACCCCACTCCTTTATTTACAGGCCTGTGTAATTGTTCAGTACCCCACTGTTTCCTAACAACACATTCCTTCTCAAATGCATTAAAATGAAGCATGTGGTTCTCACCTCCACTGGCATCACAGCTGAAGGAAGTGATATTAAAATGCACTGGACAATATTCGGGCATCAGCACGCAGCAACTTAATTATTTCGTATTTACTTTCTAAAATAGTAGAAATAAATAAATAACAAAACAAATGGGTTTCATGTTGTTTCATATGAATGTTTTAGGCCCCGCTATGGCATTTCTCAGTAAAATCTCTCCAGGTCTGTGGAGGATAGTGTTGGGTTTATTAATATTCCTGCTGCCCACTGTCCCACTTGGCCCTTCATACATTTTGAAGTGGTCATATTTGGGCGGTCAGGAAAACAGGAGAGACTGTCCAACAGGCTAAAAATTCTATCTAACATTTTTCACAAGACTTTTTCTCAGCCTGTATCAGCACCTGGTTGATACCACCAGAAAATCTTGGACTGAATAGCAGACAGAAAAATTGTGAATTCAAGCCACATTCTGTGATGAAAGGGGGAGAACAACACTTTTGAACGAGATAACCAAACAAAATGCTTAGATCTAAATGAGAATCATTAGAGAAGAAAACAGGGAAGTGAAGAAAAAGTAAGATCTTGGGTTTGTTCACAATGACCCACACTGTACCTTATAGGTAAGCTTCTTAACGCTAAGTAGGTCTTAATTTCACCTTAAACTCTCTCTTAACTTTATGGGCTGGTTCTCGAAGCGTTCATACACTAAGTATACCTTATGCACGTCCCACGTTCGTAAGGTTGGTCCGGAGCACTCTTTAGCTGTCTCTTAGCGTAGTTCCAGCACAAGACGCTGGCTACCGCCACTGAGCAGCAGTTTTCAGACATCAGAGAAGCTTAGTGCCACTTTTTTTATTTGCAAATTGGCCTTAGTGTTTATATTGATGATTCTGCTAGAAAGCAATGCAAAGCTGCTGGATGGCCTAGTGGTAAGGGTGTTGACTTTGCAAGCAGTAGATGGGAGTTTGATTCCTGCCTGCCATTATGCAGTTTTGTAATCACATACAAAGGTAGTTTGGAGTAAATATACTTGCAAAAGCTACATATTATGGTCATAAAATCTACTTGGGTATAGTTGACTTAACAATTCATACTAGTAAGTGAACTTTACTCGAGGAAATCCTTAGTAAATATTACTGTGTGGGAATTGTTACCAAGCTTTTTTAAGTAAATGTCAGACAGACCTAGTGGCAGACAGAGAGAAAGCATGAGAGAGAGAAAAGCTTGGTGCTAATTTTTCCTTCTATTCCATCTTCTCTATCTTCTCTCTCTCTCTCTCTCTCTCTCTCTCTCTCTCTCTCTCTCTCTCTCTTTATCTTAAAAAAGCTTGGATTCCTCGAGTAGAGTTTACGTACACATTCAGACAAGGTCTTAATTTTCATCCTGCAAACTAACAGTTATGTGTATTTGGAACTGAATTCATGACCAGACCGGGCAAATCACGGAAGAAGTTTCTATTATCAATCAGTTAAATGGCTCTATGTTTTTTTTTATTTTTTTATAACACACTAATAAACTATAAAGGGTGAAGAATCAATATATTCCTGTTATTCCTGAAATTTCATATACAATAATTAAATTATCCTGCTTATAGTTGTCAGTAAATGTGTGTGTGTGTGTGTGTGTGTGAGAAGCTGAAGAGGGTTCCATGACAGGCTATAATTACTGTTCATCTACTGTCATTAATATACTGAGACAGGGGTCTGAATCTGATTAATAATGCAGCCCCCCACCATCATGCGTGCATGCACAAACACACACAGTATAGATTTTAAATTACATTTCTTGCTGAAGTGCCCAAAAAGTCAAAGATAACTTAATATTAATAGTAATTAATATTAATTTTACTGCATCATTTTCATGTAGTTTCTGATCTTAACATTAATAAACTATGATATAAAATATGCCTGAAATATTTTACTTGTTATTTTGCGTATTAAATTGTGCAAATGTGTATCTCCACAAAGGACATTTGACCTCTGCACCCCTTAAATGTTAACTATGCATAGACACACACACACACACACACACACACACACACACACACACACACACACACACACACACACACACACACACACATACATGTAGAGATCCAATGCTAGAGTGAGGTCACTGGAGCAAGATCAATGATAGCAAGATCAATGATAAGTTTCCTTTCGTGGCTATTTCGCCTCATGTCCTGCATGTATCCCTCCAGCATGATTGGGTTTAGTTTTAAGACCAATATCTTCTCAATCCACAGGTGAAATAATATCTCAGATATCAGGCAGCACATTCATGGCCATTTCATATAATAATACATTTCTGGTTCCACTGACCACCACTGTGACTTAGAGTGATTCTCACTCCGGAATGGAGCATTTCATACCAGACCCACTCTGAATGATTTTGCCCATATTTAAACCACTTAATTACGCAGAAATGTTCAAAACTAGTGAAAATTCTCTTTTTAACTGGCAGAACATCCGATTAGAGTTTAATCACTAGCCTCAGACGCCTGTGATAAAACCTAGTCCGACATGTACATCAGAAATTAACACGGCTGCTACACTATGTTATACACTGTCAACCACATATTGGTTATTAAATATGTTCTGTTAATGGTTATTATCGTTGTTAATCATTCCAAAGGAAATAAAGTACTTGTTAAAATGTAACACTGTGTAAGTGCTGGTTTTAGTACATTAAACTACATTAATGCTCCAAGCAATGTAAAACGCAAAAAAAAATTGTAGTCCTTTAAATAAAAAAGATATATATTTAAGTTGCCATGGTTTTAAGCAGCACATTACAGGAGTGTGTAAGATGTGTAATCTGCTCTTTTAATGAAACATTTTAACATTTATGGAGCTGCCTCTGTATTCATTTTACTGAATGGTGAAATTAGCCGAATGTGGCATTTGCATTCTGTGTATTTCACTGAAATGCACCACCACAATTCTCTTTCTCTCACTCTCGCTCTGTTTTCTTCCACCTCTCTTTCTTCTTCTCTCTCCTTCTCTTTTATTCCCTCTCACACTCTCTTACTCTACTTATATATCTCTCCCTGTCTCTCTCTTTTCTATCTCTCCATCTCCCCTTTTTCTCTCTCTCTCCCTCTTTTTCTATGTCTCTCTTGTTCTCTTTTTTCTTTCTCTCCCACTCTCTCTCCCTCTCTCGCTGCACTTAAGCTCATCTTTATGCGGCGCAAGGCTTGTCAATGCTGATGATGAATCTGTTTATGAGTGCAGTGCACTGATTTCCCTTGAGTGAGAAAAAAACTTTCTCTCTCTCTCCTGCTTGCTCCCTCACCAATCACCGATCCATCATCACTGCAAATCGCAGTCCAGTGGGATGGGTGAAGAAGCCCAGTGCACAAGTGTAAAAAAAAATAAAAAATCTGCTCCATTTAACACTCATTTCATTTTAAAAAAGAAACAGCAAACAGAATTAATTTTTCAGTCTTCTTCTTTTTCTTCTTCTTCTTCTTCTTCTTCTTCTTCTTATTGTTTGTAGTAGTGATACCGTCCAGTCGAATTTGACTTCTGGTGACCTCACAGGCTCGTTTCTGCAGTATCTCTTCCTGTTCTGTTCCTCAGACTTGTTCTTGTAGCTTTGACAAGTGGAACTGAAGAAACAAGCAAGGTCAGTATTCAGTCTGACCACCATTATGACCACCGTTTACCACTTATAATCTCTTTCTTGTCATTTCTGTAAGTAGGTCATCACGAATAGTTCTCCAGATTTTGAAGGACATCCCAAGACTCTTCATTGGACGTTGACTGGAGGGTGACAATGTGTGGCCAATTTTTTCTGTTTTTGGTTTGGGGGCTTGTATTGTGAAATGGGGTGTGACATTTATTATAAGTTCCATCTGTGTTTTGATTGAATTACCTTTGTGTCACGGGAGACAGAGCGAGCCTTCACCCGTGAACTACCTCGAGAGAGGGATCTCTGACACCAGGGCTTCATTTGGGGTACTTTTATTAAACCAAACAAAACAGAACAGAGACAGGCGCGATTAGGATTGCCACACGTTCTGGTTTTCCCGGGATTGTTCCCATTTTTTTATGTCTGTTCCGGAAAATCTTTCCCGGGACACCAAATCTCTCATTTTTTTGGTGCAAAGGCACTTCAATTTTGTTTAAAGTAGGCCTATTCCCTAGTTTCACTTTTAATAAAATCTACGTTCTGCTCATAGACTACTATTTTTCTTTCGGTCTCTTGATCCAGCTGTCAGATGCAGGCATGCGCTTATTTGATTGTTAATGCAAACCTGCGAAAATGAAAGTTTACATTAACACATCATCATCTAGCAACTGCCACGAGGAGAATTTTCAAGAGAATGAAGGAATGCGGGTTAGTTAGATTGGAGACTGCCTAGTTAAAAATAATTTTTAAATTTAAATTAATTGACGGACGATGAGGATGTACAGTCAAAGTCAGGGCCAAGTGGCAAAGAAAAAGAGGAACACAGTTTACAACGCCGACTGGGCAAAAACTGGCAACTATTCGGAGTGGGTAAGGCCTACCCAAGGAGATCCATTCTCTGCCACTTGTGTTTTTTGCCCCGCTAAAATCATGATAAAGCCACGCCCCCGCCCCGCCCCCTTGTCCCTGTTTTTCTCAAATCAAATGTGGCAACCCTAGGCGTGATGGCCTTCAGAAATACAGACAAACCTAAGATACTGGGACAATATACTTGGGGGACAGTTTTTATATGGTTGAGAGCCAGATATGATCGTCTCAGTCGGCCTGACTTTAAACCTCTGTACTGTTCGTGAGATGGAAGTGTGTACTCTATTCGGCCCGACTAAACTATTAATCAACCTGAGGGATGTCCAAAGACTCACTGTCCCATGGTAGAATTGTAGTCAAGACCACCTAAACCAAGACCAAGACAATACCAAGACCAGAGGGTATCGAGACCAAGACAAGACCAAGA
>JBBMFX010021746.1:0-12409 GCA_037832545.1 Rhabdalestes septentrionalis | reverse complement strand
TAAATGACTACCAGACTGCCACGGCTAAAGCTAAAAATCTTCGTTTGTGTTCTGCTGAAGAAACAACGTCACCTACACATTGGATGCCCTGGGGCTAAGCAAATAAACATACAATTTTCATTTTTGAGTGAACTGTCCCTTTAAGAAGAAAGCCCATGTTGGTAAAATGAGCTGGTAAAAGCATGTGTCAAATTTGTTCTCTTTTCCTTCATATACCTGGGACTTTCTGTTGGTTATCAGATCAGTGCCACCTCTAATTCAAAGTATAATCCTTTCAGTAGTGCAAAATAAAAATTAGTCTATAAAAAGTGTAGGCTTGTCAAGGTTAGCTATAAAGGATGATCACCAGATTTACAATATCATAATGAATAATTTTGCGTAGTGTCAGAAGCTAGCAGTTCTCTTTTCAGTGTGTTGTTCCATTTTCTTCTCACATCTTAGGAACGATGTGAAAAATGACAATGAGGTGGATTACTCCATGCAAGGGACCAAGTTCTGCCATGAGTGTGGAACCAAGTACCCTGTGGACTGGGCCAAGTTCTGCTGCGAATGTGGGGTGAGAAGGATGTGCATTTAGAGAGCGAGAGTTCGAGAGATGTATTGATTAATTTGGATGTTTCAATGCTGAACTTTTCCTTCCATCACGCTAGCGCCCTGGTTGCATTCCCTGTTCATGTATAACAGTCCTTTTTTATTATTAATTTTTTAAACACCCACTTTTTGTGTTTTGTTTTTTTTTCTTCAAGTGCAATATGATGGACTACTGATTCAAAAAATGGAATATAATTATTTTTTTAATCAGGATTGACCGTGGTCTAAGGTTAGAACCATATTAAGAATTGAGAGACTTCTAAAACTGTTTGCAATTGATTACTGCGGTTGGTGTTCCATTAATGCATCTCAATATAAGGGACTTAAACAAGAAATGGTTGTATTATCACTTAATTTATAATCTTATTTATGACTATTATAATTGATACAGATGCATTTACAAATGCTACACCAAGCAATTCAGTTTTGTATTTACTTTTTGTTTTGTATGTTCTTACTGCTTATTTATCAGTATTTTTATCTGTCCTGAATGTGAAATGTATGAAAGTTACATTCACTAGGTAGCAAGAATACATCACAGGCTCACACTTCAAGCTTGATTGTGCTCGGCCCGCAAACATATTCAGACGACCCCACAAAACCTCAAATGCAGCCAAAATCGGCTGAACGTCTTGACTGCTCTCTTTTAACCATATGCAAAGAGTAGCTTCCTAGTCTGGGCCGCTGCCTTGGGGCCTTCTAAAAGCCATGATCACTGCAGCTCTGCCCAGGTCTTTACCATAGCATCTTTACAAACACTCTGCTGTTACAAACACTATAGCTGTGCAATTCTAAAGAGGTTGTGGCGTCTGCCCTCCGTTCGCTGTATCTTACCTTACGTGTGGCAGAACGAACACAGTGCTTGCTGAAAAGCTGGATATTGACAATATATTTTCCTTTCTGTGAGCAGAATGTGGAAGACATTTCAAAACCTCCTCAAATAAACATTATTGCGAGTGACTCATTTGCATTCTTGTGGTCATTTTGTATTTTTCTTTTCCACTGTAAAACCTGACTCAAATTTGCTGGTTAAACTGGGCATGGTCAGTGATGGAAAAAAAAACACTGGACCTTCATATAAAAATATATTTATTATAGAGAAGAGTATTATGGTGATAGAAAATAATGAGTTTTTACGAGATTTGTGAGTATTACCACGAATCAACGAACAGGAAGAATGGCCTTTGCTTCTATGTACAACATGCGGACATGTTTTGGCAGAATTCAGTTACAGGTGAACAGTGCCAGAAAAAGTGGCTATACATTTTGCAAAAATATTTACAGACATGGGATGTTGTTGAATGTTGTTGGTTTCAGGAAGGTCTGCTTGTTCACAGCCATTAGTCCCTTGGGTGATGAAATGCGGTTATCCTGCCGGAGCATCACGCAGTGTCATCGTTGAGAGTGAGATGGTCAGTCATGAATGCACTTGATTTTCGGTCTCCTGGCAGCAGTCCCTTTATTATGTGTCTGTGTCCTCAAATAGTTAATGCAGCAATGCAGGTCTATGGTCTGAAGCAATGACATGCTTCATTGTTTTTAGTTTCTCTAAGTGGGCTCACACTTATGGAGCAGAGTTGAATTGTTCGTAGGCATGCTGTATTCTCGCAAGAAAGCGCTTCAGTTTGCAAAGCTTCTGTTTTTTGTGTGACTTTTCCTCCTTAAATAACAAAACAGTACATTTCATTAATGTTATATGGTACTGTCAAAGCAATAACAATGTGGTACTACTGTTAACGGGTACTAAGCACAAAGTGTAGTGCCTTACGCTTTTGACCACTATGCACATGGCCTTGAGTGTCTTAAAGCTTTTCAGTAATGGCTATTATTATTATTACTAACAATCACAAATAGCACAACATGTATTTTCTTTTCTTTCGAGTATCAAGCAAAATGAACAGATAAGGATAGGTAAAGAAAAAAGAAAATGTGTATAGCACAAAATCAAACAGTGAGTCTATATTTTCCCTTTCTTCAGCTTTTGGATCTGCCACCTAGGTGTCAGATTTTTCTGCTGTGTATGTCGTCAACAGTTGGCTATGGCTGCCTAAACACAAGGTTTTAATAATCTAGTACAGCAGGAGTTAACCCAGCAAGATGGTGGGGCTGAATATCAGGGCTGCCATGGACACCACAAGTAAAATTTGAGCAAGTAAATAGGTGGATAATAGTGCATGTGCAACTCATGGTCACCAACATGAACGTACATGTGCCTTACCTGCTGTTTGGGACATGTGCATCCTAGAGATGTGTTTATAGCTTTCACAAAGTTGCTCAGTTCAGTTTCCATTTCTGTCCCTAAATCCTTCGGCATTCGTCTACAGTATGCATTGTGTATGTCAGTTGCCTGGGAGCACATTTACAAGGAGTTAAACATCACGGGTGAGTCAAGTCACAAGTGCAAGTATTTGTTTGGACACTAGGAGGCAGCAGAAATACCAGATTTTCTGCCAGTGACTTGGGATAAAATCCTGGTTGTTACTTTCATTATTAGTCATCACTAATGTTTCATAATGTTACAGATTACAGCAAAAAAAGGAAGAAGAAGAAGAATGGGATGTGGCTTCCTGACCCAACTCCATGTTTAGTCACTACTAAAAATCAGAATGCTGTAGTTGTTTATTGTTATAATTTATTGTTTTTTAATGAAAAGTTGGTCATTTTTAAACATCTTCACTTACAGTAATCAATAAAACTTGTTAGTGCTGTGTTTTATGGGTTTTGGGTCAGTAGTAAGTAAGTCCACTGCACTTTTTTGGCTTGGACATATGTTTGTATGTTTTACAAGAAAATCTCTCCTGGGTAGGCAGATGTTTGTAGTCCACTTACATTGCCCATAGGACGCCTGAAGTTATTTTTGTCTGCACACTTCTTTTTCAGCTCCTTCTCAATATTGCTCTTCTGTGAAGAGAGAGCATCAACATTTTGTAGGTTTCCATGCAAAACGTCCTGAAATACAGGTCTATTTCAGTTAAGATGGGCCAGACTTACAATATACTCCAACTGCTTGCCAATTACATTCTTGTAATCCTGAGAAATCTGTTCTTTAGGATTGGTGATTTTACAGGAGAAGACGAGAGGTAGTAGAATAAATGCCACGACAGAAGTGCCAAGAAGATGCTAGGGATGACAGAGACACAGAAATGTGTAGTCATTGGTTACATATACCCAGTACTCAAATGAACTATGGGTTTGCACTATCCTAGGTATTATATCAATTCTTTGTTCCAAGTTTGTCAGAACTTGATCTATTTTTAAACTCCGTTCCATTTTAGACATTAGGCTGACATCTGGGTTTTATCTGGCAATCACCATTCCCGTTCTTTCCAAAGGTGCTGGATGGAGTTGAGATCAGGGCTCTGTGCAGGCCAGTCAAGTTCTTCAACTCTGAACTTATCCAAACAAGTCTTAATGGATCATGCCTTGCACAAAGTTCAAAGGAAAGAGCTATTCAAAATGTCCTTGGTATGCTGGGGCATTAAAATTGCCCTTCACTGGATGTAAGGGGCCTAGCCCAAATGCCGAGGAAAAAGTTGTGTCCCAATAATTTTGTCCATATCATGTATTTTTAAACTGTTTCATTTAGGTATTGCATACTATAAGCACTTGTGAGTGCAGGTGATTTCAAACACAAAAAGGTAATTTAGTTACATGCACAAATGTGAAAAAAATATATTAAATATGATACGATTTTATGTGAATTAGGTCATTTAAATGTGAATGAGGGTCTACCAAACCCCATTTCCTGTGCGGATGGAGGCATTACCAGTTCAGCAGGTTACTTCCGTGTCAATTTTCTTCTCCAACTATAGCAGGTTCTGGAAAGGTTCTTCTACTGAATTTAGGGGCATTTGCTGAAGTGTGGCTTCATATTTGGATACCTCCATACTCCTTTTCCTATGCTTATGGATGTATTAAGGAGTAGCTATGGTGCTGCAGGCTTTTTCACTGAAGTAACTTGAATAACTGCAACTGAACTGTTTAATATATTTGCGCTGTTCTTCAATCATGTTTTGGAGTTGTTCTTCTACTTCACTTTAGAGTGGCTTCAGGAACCCCAAACACTTCTCAGTACTGATCATTGCAACCTCCAATAATCATTTACGAGCACAAATGTGATTATAAGTAATTTGGTGATGTGATAAGACGTGATCATTTTAAGGGGGTGCCAAACTCCATTTATTATGCTGATGGATGTATTAAACAGTAGTATCCAGAAGTTACCTCCAGAACTGCAGCTGAAAGGTTTCAGTGTCACTTTTCTTCACCTACTCTATCAGAGGTTGTATGGAGAGGTTCTTCTATTGATCCCAGGGACATTTACTGAAGGGTGGCCTTACCACATTTGGGTTACCACATCTGAGGGCAATCTCAAGAAATTAATTTAGGCTACAGTTTATGAGCACAAATTCTTTACTAGTCATTTGTATGTGTATGTGGTACACAGACTCAATCAGTGCAGGCTGAGCTCGGTGCATCCACAGTTCTGGTTACTCGACCTCAGCCTGCTCTCCCAACATTTTCCCTCAGAGTGTTGCCTGCCACCTGCAGGACAATTCGCTTTCGAAATGACTCTCCTTTCCTGTAAATCCTCTCCGGGTTTCTCTTTGACTGGAATAATTGGTTATAAATGGCTGGGAATTTCCCCTGGTGAGAGTATAAATGCAACCTACACCCGGCCCTCAGCAGCACATCCTAGAACCTAGCGTCCCTCCACAGAGCCTGGTTGCGGAGGTTAACCTTAAAGAAGACTAAACCTTCAGAACGTTAAAAGTGCGGCGACAAAAAAAACCCAACGGGACTTACGTACCATTTGTCATTTTTGGTCCATGTTCCAACGCCCGAATGTTTCTGGTCTCTGAAGTCCTCTCAGATTTGGGCAAGCAGATCCGTGGATTTACAGGGCTTTGGTGTCCTGTGCCTGGTTTCTTTCATTCTGAGATGTTTTCCTGACTCTTTAGCTTCGAGAAAATGGTAAGTGGCTCATGTTCGGGAGGGGGATATTAGGCTTCCGCCACTGTATCACATTGCTTTCGGTTTTCTCCCTGCATGGACCGAGTGCCCTGTCAAAGCCTGAAAACATGCCAAGAATGTGAGCTAACTGTAGAGGACAGAGGAGGGACCTACAAACACGGAGACTCTCACACAAACACAGAGTAGGGCTGTGTTAAAATTAATTAAGCCCACGTTTATTTATGGAATTTTCCATAAAACAACTGATTTCATATCTAGGCAGACCGTTTTCCCTTTGACAGACCAATGTACGTAATGTATTCAACCAGAGGCATGTTTTCATTATTAGACCCACAATCTAATGTAAAGAGTCATTAAAGAGTAACCTGACCTCTCAGGCGAGTTGGTTCTTTCCCTCTTTTTTGACCAGGAAACTGGCAACCTGTCATTTTACCATTCAGATTTCCTGCTAATCTTCATGTCACATGCCTGACAATGTGCCAGATGTGTAAATGTGCCACGAAACTAGTCTAATGTTAGTATAGTAATGAGTAATGCACCTTTTGCCTTTTGGCTTCTTACGATGAGGGCCTAAGCTGCCATTAGGTGAGGGGAGTATGAGTCCTGCACCCAGTTCTGCGTTTGGTGTTAAAAAAAAGAAAAAAAGTCATTTTAAAGTGAGAAAATGTGATTGATCAGAATCAGAAAACTTTTATTGATTCTGGGGGAACTTGTTGTGTAATGACTGCAAAGACACACAGAGAGAGCAACAATATAAAATATAGGCTAAATGTAATAATAACTTTTAAAAATACACATTGCTATATACATAAATGCTGGGAATCAGTACTATAGATAAGTAGCTTACAGTTAAGTTGAATATAATGACACAGATGTTAAATAGCAGTATTGCGCATAGTAGAATGTAGCCGATCATATAAAAATAATGCACACAGGGATAAATATAATATAGTTAATTTAGGTCCTTATCTAAGCCCAGTTATCTCTGTAGACTTGCCATTCATATTGGAAATATAAAATTATGACTAAGCTCTCATATAGCATTAGTTATTAATAAGCCACGGGCCTTGGCAGTAAAGAAATTAGCACTACATTCTTTAGAGTTGGTGAGACAGATGTTTAATGAAGTGCAGTCCATTTTCCGTAATTTGGACTCTGACACAATCAGTGACTGGACAGTTTAGGGGCATTGAACTTGGCACTGAAACTTGCACATGCTGACACTTTTAAAAGTGTGTGTGAAGGCAGTGCGGGCTAATTCCACTCAATACCATCTTCATGATTTCCTAATTACAAAAAAATGTCAGACCGGCCATAACAGGTTTTGTTGGGCAAGACAATTGTGAAACTATTATCTGGTTCGAAAGGGTGTGAAGATTATGCAGCATTAAAAAAATACAAATAATCATAGACATAGTAAAACATAAAATTTCTTATTTTTTGACCTTTTTTGATAACTTGATTAGAAGAATGCAGAAGAGCACATGTGTGTGTCCTGACATCTCTATATCTGGAAGCTGAGCAAAGGATTTAAAGCGGAAATTCTCTCATTGATTTATTCATTCGTTTCATTTGACAATTATTGAATAAATGAAGCAGGTAACTTTCAATACAAGCTTAACCAGATAAATTATCTCATGGATTTAAAGTGAAAATTAATTCATGTCACTTGGCAATTGTTGATTAAATGATACACTCTATATCATTTTCACACATTGGTCTGCCACAGATATTAATACCATAGGCTGGTTGAGTTAAAAACATTGAAGTCAGGACAGGTCTTGTGCCATATACCAGTACACAGTGAAACGAAACAACATTCCTCCAGGATGAGCACAAATCAGCGCAAGCGTACACAAAGTACAGACAGGACAACAAAAAATGTAACAAAGTTTAAGAGCTGTAAAACACAAAGCGAAAGTTTCACTGTTATAGAAATAGGACTGCTGTCTATTATAGCTGACAAAAGCAGAGACGGTAATAAGAGTGAGTGAATCTAGGACTGTGTCAGACAAATTAAAGATTTGTTAAAATGGTTCAAATATGCAAAAAAAGTGACAACTTCATTCAAATGCAGTCAGGTGAATTTGACCAAATCCTTGTGTAGGCGGTGGACATAAAGGGGAAGCATGGTATTTAGAGATGATATCATATTTATTTATAAGTAAAGCACATTTATTCTCCCGATAAATGGTTTTAAACAGAAGCAAAGTGTACTGTATACATAACACTGTTTTGTATTGTGGTGTTGTGGAGTTTTGGAAAGTGTGAGAGGCACATGAACATTTTGTCCCACACATTTTATGTGTGTGTTTGTGTGTGCATGCGTGACTGTGTTGACATATAATGGTTATCTTTCTTGGTAATGTCCTATTGCCCTTCAGATTCTGGAATTTAAGTGTACATATACAGCACTTCATGTGTATTAGAGGCATTGTGGGATGCTTTGCACCTGCACTATATTGCACCCATTGAATTGAAAAGTATGACATGACTTAAAATACACATAGAGTTTGCAGAAAGCAAAGCAGCTGGGAGAGCTGTGCCATTTAAAAGTGAAGCCGACAAGGAAATGGCATGAAGATGGTGTGAGGACTAATTAAACATATCCATCATGGGCTGACTGCTTGTTGCATTGAAGCAAATCAGTATGGCAGGGGGCCATTACTTCTGTGGGACTTTCTTGTAATTGAGATACGAAATGTCTTAAAGATGACTCACTGAACAAGACCACACTTGTTTTAAAGTTTGATTATGATTCATTGACCAAATATTTTCCCACATTTACAGACACAATGGTAATTTTTGAAACTTCGTGTGACCTGCTGGGGATAGTTTGTACCTTTGTGGGAAGGAAATCACATGGTTACGCATGTGGGACAGGTAGGTTGGGCCGAAGGTCGCATATACTACTTCAAGGGGTGCAACCATTCTGATCATTTAATTGGCATTTTAATTGTCAATGTATATTACATTGTGCCTGTATTTCTACCCTATTTTTGAGTTAAACTTTATATAGGCTTTTACAGTGTTTGGGACATTTTCATTGGTACGGCATATATATCTGCACCAATCAAAATTCAATCAGGTCCAGCTGTGATATCAGTGCTGCAGTCACCACGACTTTACAGTCTTCCCCACTGTTCAGCGTTCCTGCTCTTTGTCTCTTTTACTCTAAACTTTTCATGAACACACAAGTGTTAAGAGAGCTATCAATAAATCATGGCGTGTTCAAAGCAAGCGAGTCTGAATTCTTTATGTCGGAGGCGTCCCCCAAATAGTGCTTTTTCTGAACTGGCAGTAGAGCTTCTCTGCCCAAACCTGAACCTGGCCCAAACCTGCCCGGCTCTGGTCGGGTCGGGTTCATTTTTTGGGCCCAATCTAAGCTCTAAATGGCAGCCACAAAACAGAAAAAAACTCAGAACACTTGCTCCGAGTGGCTCTGTCAGTGTGTCTTCCTCATTACGACCAGTTAGTGGCGAGAAAGCAGGCTGTTCTTTTTTTGGTTTGCCAAATAATCCCTGAGGATTTCTAGACCTGTAATTAAATTTTGGTTTAAAGCCAATCTGCACGTTCAGCACCATTTGGCAGTGTTCAAAAGGGTAGTTTAAAAAAAGCATAAAGCAAAATTTATGTAGACAAGTGTAAAAATAAAAAGAAATAATAATAACGATAATAATAATAATAATAATAATAATAATAATAATAATAATAATAAAAATAACTCCAGCCGAATTACCACACCCGTTCCCATGCATGCATGACAGCTACTGATTCTATTCAGGTTGAACACATTGTCAGATGTTTTGGCCAAATATTTATGTACAATATTTGGATTGGGTGAATTTTGCTGTCTAGTGTTTGTTATGGGCAGCTGCCTAGTGGTCAGGGAATTGTCCCTGTGATCAGAAAGTTGTGGGTTTGAATCCCAGCACTGCTACATGCACCACTGAGGTTCCCTTGAGCAATGTACCATCCGCCCACACACTGCTCCCCGGGGACTGTGTTCCTTGCTGCCTGCAGCTTCACTTGGCTGAATGGGTTAAATGCAGAAAAAAACCATTATACTGTTGACACAGTGCTGTGGTATTTCCACATACAACAAATGTACATTTTACACGTAAGTGTCTATTTTGTGGTGGGGTAAAATTGTCAACCCTTTTTTTTCATCTCATTCCTTGGGAAGAATAGCTTTCTATAATGTGTGTAAATGTTGCATATAGAAGAAAAATGAACTGTAAACATGGTTTTCTCTTGGTTCTCGGTCCTGTTCCTCTCATTTCTCAGAGCAGGCGCAGATGTCCCAGGATGGGCCTTGTCAGTACGATGTGTTGTGGGCATGTAATTTTTTTTCTTTCAGTCCTTGACCCATGATGAATGTAACATGTTCTGAAGTGTTATTTGGGCTGTCAGGTTCAGCAGAGATTGCTGAAGTGCACCCATTACTGATCTGCTTCCTCATACGTCCCAATAGATGGACTAAAACCACTCACCTTTTTCTTCAGCCACGTTGTCCTTGCTTTTTTAAACATCTTTCGCAATTGTTTTTGGCATTGTAGGCATTTGTGCAGCTGTATTCTAAACCTGTCGGGTTCTGAGTTGTTGAAAAACGTTGATGCACAGTGTGGGCTAAAGAGTTCAGAGCCAGATGAAAAAAGCCAGAGGAAGGTCTTATGGCACCTCGACTGACTTTCACATTTAGTCAGCCAGGTCGCTGTACTCTCCTTCACAGCTTCAGATTCTAAATGGGTGCTGCATCACTTTGTTATGTGTAGTAGGCCTACCATGTCTGTATCAGTAGTTACGCCTAGTGGTTAGAGAGTTGCCCCTGTGACCAGAAGGTTTGAATCCCAAGACCTCTGAGGTACCCAGAGTAAGGTACAACCCACACACACTGGCTGTCCGCTGCTTAACTTGGTGAATGGGTTCAATGCAGAGGATGAATTTTGTGCTGTTCACAATATGTGTGTGGTGTGTTCATGTATAATAGTCATTTTACGCTTTGTATTTTACACTATACTTAAATGTTACTTGTCCATAGTTGTTATACCCATCATTTGTGTGTATTTTGTAGTGTATTTCACGTAGTTTTTTCTATAGATTTATTTTATTGGACTTATTTAGACTTTCCATTTTAGACTTTGCTTTTGTCTCTGTGTCTCTGTGCATTCATTACATAAGCAGATAATGTATTTTCCTAGTGGATGATGAATATTATAAATTGTGGTTTACTCAGATGTCAGTCTGTCATCTTGTATCATAGTTAAAACCTAGAAAAGATTTGTGTTTGGCTTTAGTGTTTTGTAATCATTAAGCTCTTTTATTGGCTCCTATACTGTCCAATGACAAGCTGTAGTGGATGTTATCCTTTAAATAATTATATAAATTAATAGCACAGTAAATTTATGACTTCTGCTTGCTAGCTAATTGTGTATTGCACTGGTCATCTGGTGGGCCGGGCTGTGCAAAACAACTGGCACTATTTGAACAGACTGCTATCAGCTATGTCTGCTCATCTGTAAGAGTCAGCTCTATGATTGCCAACTTTGGTGAAAATGCATATATACAGTTTGAAAAATATCTGTGGGGTTTATCTCACATTCTCAGTTCAGTCTTGCACAATTCTAAGTAAAATTTGTCTCTCCAGATCCTCTGGATTCCTAGGGACTCTGTCGTCGGAATCCATTCTTCAGCATAAGTTTTCTTTAGAGTCTTAATTAAGAAGTCTTGTGTTCATGTCCAGTGTTTAATTTGTATTCAATGAATCACATTGTGTGGATTTGGACAGATGTTAGTCGTATGCTATCTTTGACAGAATCAGCAGTTTTTCCATTTAAAAATCTTGGTATTTCTCAGAGGCCTTGTTGCAATATATCCTAAGAATAACACGCCTAACAGTGGGGTGCCAAGTACTTTTCAGATTAACCTTCCTGGTTAACAAAAATCTCTATTTTTCCCAATCCAATGGTTGTTTTAGGGGAACACACACTTGCATCCTTTTAATGGAAGATAATATTTTTTAGTGCTGTTAAAATTATCGCGTTAAATATTTGATTTTCTATAACGCTTTAAAATAAATTGATCGCACGATTAATTTGAAAACTCTGCATTGCAGTACCACACTATTATCAGTGGGGGCAGTATTATGCTACGCCAGCGAACAGCATGCCAGGAGAAGAAGCCATTGTATTTGTCTAAAGCTTCTGCTCTGTCAAGCTAGTGATGGAAGATAAACACATGGTGTTAAATGGACAATTTGCTTTAAGTTACTACCAGAGGAGGATTTGGACGAGAAATAGGTAATATGTGTGTTTTTCAAAAGTGAATTCAATTACCACCAAAGCACTACATCACTTTCATATCACCTCAAGGCGAAGCGTCCAGGTGTGGCAGTTATGTAAAGTTATGTTTTTGTCTTAAGAGATTCTCTCAGTTTTGAAAATGTTATGCATTTTCTATTCTAAAGTAATTTTTTTTATCTCACAGCTTTAATGGTGTGACAGAGTTGGGAAAAATACAAATAAACGAAGCCTTCTTTGTAAAACTGATGACTTTGAGATGGACAGATTTGCACCCTTCACCCACTCATCCTCAGAGACAATGACTTCCACCACACCTCTCACACTTTTACCCCCCTCCCTCACCCCCCTCAGTCCAGAGCCAACGGCCTCCAACGCACCTCTGGGGGAGATCACCTCTGAATCACAGTCCCTCAGTATCGGTGCCCCACAAGGATGTGTCCTGTCCCCACTGCTGTTCTCCCTGTTCACTAATGACTGCACCTCCAGGAGCTCAGCTGTTAAACTCCTGAAGTTTGCAGACGACACCACTGTCATCGGCCTCA
>JBBMFX010021735.1:0-12409 GCA_037832545.1 Rhabdalestes septentrionalis | reverse complement strand
GGAGCAGATGGTTCCAGATGATGGGGCGGTGATCAGTATACTGGTGGTGCTGAATACTGAGTGGCTGGAACTCCTTTGATGGACATAAAACTCAGTATTTTTGCAACAATAAGTCGTTTCAAAGCAAAATGTGAAGAAACGACTATCGCACATCACTGCATTTTATCTTGTGAGTGCTTGACGGCAGAAAAACGTGGCAAGGCCAGTAAAGCCGACGGCCACATGACCCGCAGAGCGAGCGCCCCGGAGAGAGCCTGCTCCCCTTCAGCGTGCTGCCGCACAAAGAGGCTGATTCACTTTACATTATTAACAACACACTGGCTGCTGCGCCGGGAGAGCCTATACTGTCGTCAGCCAGGGGAACTCTCTCACGTGCGCGTATATAGGGTACAGATTCCTGCTTTGTTTTCCTTCTCTTTCTTTCGTGCTCGTCGCAGACAAAGCGGCCCGATTGTGCAGATCCTGAAGACGAGCCTGCAAAAACGGGCTAATAACCACTGGAGGAATGGATGTGGGGGTGGGCGCATGGAGCATGAATTAATAAATCCTTTCCCTGTTAGAGGGTCAGTGTGGACGTATAGAATCTGTGTGTGTGCGCGCGTAATCCGACTGATCTGTGTATATGGAGCAGGGAAAGTGCTCATCTGTGGGAATCCAAATCTGTATAGAGCTGTACAGTGTGGACAATATAGCAGTTTTGCAATTTTACTGCTACATATTGCAGTTGTGATGTCTCATCTGATTAAAGGACCCATATCAGGAACTTTCTGGGCTATACTGAGCTTAATATCTGCAATTAAAAAGGCTTGATTGGTCACCCTGTCAGAAACACTGTGATTGGTTGGAGGCTGATTAGCATATTGCAGCCCTGTGAGATGGCAAATAACAGACAAGATGTCATGCAGCCCTGGGATGACATTTACTCTAGATAGATGATAAGATCAAACACAATTGTAACATTACGCACCTGCACTTGGCGTCGAGCGTTCATAATGACTTGCATTCGTAATGACTTGCCCGTCCATAGCACTCCTATATATTCCCCATCTATAACTGCCTGTCTAAGGTAATCTATATGCCCCACCCATACTGCCCATCTATACTGCCGGTTGGTGCCACTCATCTATATTCCCCACCCTTACTCTCCATCCATACTGTCAACCCCTCTAAAGATGGTTCTATACACATGTAGTATCTGGTGTCAGAGAAAATAAGCTATTGGTGATGATCCCATCTGTGATTTATTTCTTTTGCAGGTCCACACACAACGAGTTGGAGAAGAATCGGTGAGTCCAAATTCTCATTCCATTATTCACGTAGTGTTGAGGGACCAAATATTGGAGTATGAAGTCTAACCACCTGGCCTAATGCCGCCCACAGAAGCTGCGATGCTTTTTAACTCACACACTCACCCGCACAAATCCTGCAGGAGAAAACAACCCCCCCCCCAATCAGTCTGCAGGGGCCACGGCCTCAGCAACAGGCTGCTGAAAGTGAAACTATGAAGTGACCCAATTCTGCTAATCTGAACGGCCTTCTGCTGTCCTCAGCACCTCGAGCCGGGCCTTACGCAATGCGCCGCAGTTTCTGATTACAGGGCGGCGAGCGCTCGCTCCGGGTTTGAAACCAGACACTACGGGACGCCTCACCTTTACACAGAGCCTCGCGTCATTTAGACTGCGTAAAAAAAGTCTGATTATAGCCACCACAGTTTACTGTGGCCCAAACACCCCCAAATGCTTTGTTGACATGTTGATATTCTCTATGGGGATCTTAAATATAGCACAGATATTTCCTGCACATTTTAGTGCGTGGCTTCTGGAGCTTAACAACAACAAAAACATAGTTTTTTGCACACTGTCATGGTGAAAAGAGCATGATAATGTGCAGAAGTGTGTTCTCAGTCGAGGATGTAGTTCTTACTATCACCAAAACAGGTTATTTGACTAAATCTTTGCATGATCGCACACACAGCTCTGAAACCTGCAGGACAAGTGGGCGTCTGACCTTGCAGTGATAGTCTGGCCAGAAATCAAGTGGGAAAAAGTACATTGGCTGGCTGTAAACAGGAGAATAAAACGTCCCGAAGCCTTTGTCTGTGTTTATAGATACAGTGTCAGAAACTGCAGTGAGTCTATTGGAGATCACTACTGAAGCCTTTTGTCCATGTTTTCTGATAAGTGAGTTTCCAGGGTAAGAAACCACATAAGCGAGACTATTTGTCTGTGTTTATAGATTTATTATATTATACAGTGCCAGATATCACAACTGAAGACTTCTGTCCATTTTTATGGATAACATCATGTTATACAGTAGCAGAAACCACATAAGCTAGTCTATTTGAGACTAGTCCTGAAACCTTTTGTCCATGTTTATGGGTAATAGCATGTTATACAGTTGCAGAAACCACCTGAGTGAGTCTATTTGAGACTAGTCCTGGAGCCATTTGCCTATGTTTATCGGTAATTGTATCATACAGTGCCAGAAACTGAATAAGTGAGTCTGTTTGAGACTCGTCTTGAAGCTTTTTGTCCACATTTAGAGGTAACAGCATGTTGTACTGTGGCAGAAACCACATAAAGTGAGTCTATTTGAGACTTGTCCTGAAGTTTTTGTCCATGTTAATGGGTAATGGTATCATGCAGTGCCAGAATCTGCATAAGCGAGCCTATTTGAAACTATTCCTGAAGCTTTTTGTCCATGTTTTTGGGTTTTAAAGTGTCATAAAGTACATAAGCGAGTCTATTTGAGAGAATTCCTGAAGCCTTTTGTCCATGTTTATCGATAGCCGTGTCATACCGAGCCAGAAACCTCATAAGCGAGTCTATTTGAGAGAATTCCTGAGGCCATTGGTCCATATTTATAGATTGCAGTGTCATACAGAGCCAGAAACCTCGTAAGTGAGTCTGTTTGAGAATGCCCCTGAAGGCTTTTGTCCATGATTTCTATTAACACTGTGTTTTGAAGTGGGAGAAACCACATATGCGAGTGTATTTGACTACCCTAGAAGCCTTTTGTCCTTGTTTATTAATGACCGTTATAATACAGTGCCAGAAACGGCAGAAGCTACTGTATTTCAGACTCGTCCTGAAGTATTTTGTCCATGTTTGTTGATTTAAATGTCCATATAAAGTTAGTCTATACGAGACTACTGCTTAGACCTTTTGTACTTGTTTATGGATAACAGTGTCAGAAACCACAGTAGTGAGTCTATTTGACATAACTCCTGAAGCCATTTGTCCACGTTTTTATAGATGACGTTTATCTTGCTCTACCAGAAAGTGCATAAGTAAGTGTATCTGAGACTACTCCCAAAGTCATTTGTTGATCGATAACAGTGTCAAAGTGCTGGAAACCACATAAGTGAGTCTATTTGAGATTACCCCTGTTTTGTGCTTGCTAACTTTGTCATTCAGAGACTGAAACTGCATTAACGAATGTATATGAGATCAGTGCTGGAGACTTTTGTCCATGTTATCGATGTCGGAGTGTCATACAGTGTCCGAATCTACGTGAGACTGTGTGAGATTCCTGGCTTGGTGGAGTGTGTGGTGATTTATTATTTATATTTTGGTGTCTTTTGGCACCCCCCTCCAGTGACTATTGTGCCAGGGTCCTGATCTCTGAACAGCCTGTGCTCCTGCAGGACAGAATGTAACATGCAGTCCTTTCTACAGGCGCGTGTCTGTGTGAGGAGGAGCCTCGGCTCCAGACGGCCTTATCTGATTTGGGTAAGACCACCGGGTGGGTGTGTGTGTGTGTGTGTGGGGGGGTCTCATATTTACAAGAACACAAACGCTCTGTTCTGCACTCGGAGGGGGCGTCTGGACCAGTGGGGCGCGGCCAATTGTCAATCAAGCAGCGTCCGAGCCGTTATCCAGCACTCCTGGACCTTTTAAATCTCATTTATTAGAGAGAGAAGACAGGACCGACCCTAGATCTGCACTTACAGTACAACAGTCCGAATATCCAGCGTGACACAGGGTTACATTGCAAAAACACAGGGCCACATTATGGTCGTCACAAAGTTTGACTTGGGTCACTATTGTTATTAATAACAAGAATGAACTGCTAAGCCACCTACAGTCTTGTGCAAAAGTTTTGGCGCCCCGGTTTGTAAACACATCTATTAGTGCACAAATAGAACCGTGAAATAATAACACATTTATTTTTATTTTCTGATATCTCGGGCTCTATGAATACAGAGTAAAGTGTCCTGTTAAAGAGCATTGCTTCTAGAGGAAGCGTCGGGGAATGAAGTTTGCATGTTTTACATGTGTTAACAAGCCCGTCCGGATCAAATGTGTGTCTGCAGACTAAACACAGCACCGCGACTTCGCCTGATTTAAATAAAGTTGTGCCGACTGGAGCCTTCGGTATGGTGAGGCACCGAAAAAGACCTGAGCGTGTAACACACACACACACACACACACACACTGGTGTCCGTGTGAGCGTGATAGGGGTGTGTTAGAGGAGCAAAATAGTAAACAAAGACTTGTGTCTCTGTGTACCGTCATTCTTTTCTCTTCCAACAAAATCGAAGGGCGCTTGTATAGTGAGGCTTTCATGTGTCTGCAGGGCGTGTGTTTGTGTTTGTGTGTGTGTGTGTCTCTGCTCATCTCCTGTCCAGGCCGACTGGTTCTGCGAGATAGCAGCCAGACGTTATGTGTCACTGGAAAGGCAGGGTGGCGCTGAGAGCTGCTCTCTTATGTCACCGTCGCTCGCGGCCTTGCCCACCTCGCCAGCTCCGCTCGGGCAGGAAGTTCAACCAGTTGCTATTTCTTCCTCCAGCACGCAGCCGATACAGATCTGACCTTCTCTCTGAAGCTACCGCGTCCTCTTCAGGCCTCGTCCCCCCCCACAGCCTCAAAACTCAATTCAATTAACATAACTATTCAAATATGCATAAAGAGCTGCATTTGCATTCGTCTGGATCCGGGTTTGCACCTCCCGTTCTTTCCGACAATTCTAGCTCAGACCTGACCGCAACTCTTCAAATCGTCTACATCTGTGTCCCCGGGGCTGTGCAGAAGTTTAAGCACCTGTGCAAGCTGTGTAAAGGCAAAAACAAGAGAGCAGTAAAAAGTATCAGGAATTTTTTTTGTGTGAAAGTAGTTGATATTGTGTTTGTTAGCTTCTGAGGAGAACAAAGGTTGGGTTCCAGATTCCTCCTCGGTTCCTCCTGCCGTTGTTTGGATTGCGAAACATCAGCAGCTCCTGATTAAACTTAATGAAGGACTAATGGAGTCAAACCAGGTTTCTGGTTCCACAAGTATTGCAGTGATAAACTGTGCATTAAATCACCCTGTACTGTGGAATACTTGTTTATTCTTTTTAGTTTTATTTGGTGATGTTAATGTGACATGAACACTCACTGCTCTAATTGAATATTGTTTGTGCAGGGGCCTAAAACCTTTGCACAGTTCTGCACAAGACGTTTCGCTGAGCCGAGTGTAATGTAAAAATAAAGCCATTCTTGTGTTATTGCGGACTGTAACTGGCCTCCGGAGTTGGAACGTGGTCCTCGGAACATGGTCCACACCAGATGGTCAATCTAACTCGTTCAGAGACAACCCCCCCACCGTAGCGCCGGAGAACCCGTATAGAACCACGCTGAGCATGTTTTTCCACGTCTGCTGCCAATTTGGACCTTTTATACACGTGGGAAATGCAAAAGGTGTCATTACATGCAGCATCTCGCAAAGTCTCTATAGTCTAAAGCTTCTTGTAAATATGTAAAAATACAATTTGAGTGGAATTTACAATTGAGAAATTTGGTATTTCCCAGGTTTCCAGTGTTTCAGGCCCAGTCCTGGTCCAGGACTCCTGAGGGTGGTCACAGTTGGGTTTGATAGACTTTCTGTGGTTCTATACACTCGAGTATTTAGCAAACAGCCCTTATTTTCCTTCATTCTGTACCTTTGTACTGGTTTATAGGTAATAAACTGCAAGAGTGAGTATTTAACATTAATCCTGTCCATGTTTTTATGGTCAAAGTTTATTATATGCTACCAGAAACTGCAAATTTGGTAACTCCCAGGTTCCCAGCTTTTCAAGCCCAGTCCTGGTCCAGGACTCCTGAGGGACGTAGCGATTGTGGTCAAAGTTCGGTTTGATAGACTCTTCGTGGATCACGGTTTTATATACGTAAATATTTAGCGAAAATACTATTTCATGATATTTCATTCAGTATTGTAAGAATATGAACTGTTGTCAGTTTAGTTCTGATGAGAGTAGGCCAGGAAGACTGGGGGCTGTTGATCGATGTTGTTTTAACACTATAAACAATGCAGAAATATAAAACATCCTAATGAGTAGACTGCCTGTCCTCCACAGTGCTTTGTCACCGTTTTTGTTTTGCGATATTTGGACACGTTGCCCCACCCTAAATGGTGAAAGTTTCAGTTCATTTCAGTTTCGTGAGCTCCAGATTCTGTGCAGTCATAATTTTTTTTGTTGTTTGTTCTTTGCTGTGTCATAAGAAGCTTAGAAGTGTGAGGACAACAGGAACAGCCGCCCAAAGAGGAAACGACAACCGCAGTGCGCTCCCACAGCGCAATCAGCCGATGCAGGCGTGTGGTTTTGGGTCAGCTGATGCGTGCGGAAGGCCCAGACACTTTTGGGAAACGTGACGCGAAGTGTTTGCGCGTCAGAGGCGGCGGAGACGGTTTCACACAGACGAACAGGCCGGGCCAGCTGTACTGAGTACCAGCGCAGTGTGGCGAAACCGCGGGTTTCGGGAAATTGCATTTATTTAAAAAAAAATACTTGATAAGCCGCTCTTCCAAAAATGTACTGAATGTGAACCATAAGCGTATTTAAAGTAAATGTAACTGGTTTTCAGTGTTTTACGGTATGTTGTAACATTGTTTTTCCACAAAAGCTCAGAATGTTGGTTTTGAAGAAACACCAGGTCTGTTGTCATTGACCCACATTCACGTGGTCTTGATCATGGGAAACAGAAAGCATCACTCAATTCCTTCTGGTTTACAAGTCATTAGAAACTGTTTCACAGATTAATTATCTTCAAGATCGTGCCAACATTCTCTCCAGTCTAGAGAAGGACAGAGAGTTAGAGATGGAAGTCTCGTCCTCCCCAGTCTCCAGATCTTTCTCCATTCAGCTGCAGGACCAGCTGGAGACCCACAAGCTCCACAGGATCCAGAACATCTCACACCACTCTTTACTGATGGAAAAGGCGCTGGGAGGGTTTTGGACACCAGTTAATTCCGAAAGTTGGTGGAAAGGATGTGGAGAATCTGAGCTGCTGTAATAAAGGGGGATTGTTTTGATGAAACTCGTTGAGAAACTTTCACAACCGTTAAAATACACGTTTCTCATGTTTTCTTGTAATAAAAATTGAAAGTGCAAAGTATCTTTTACTGTAGGGTACCTGTAGGGTATATAAACATAAGCCCACATGGATAATGTGACAGGCTGTTAGCTCCTAATTCAAATCTGTCCACAGTAAACTGGACTTCACTAGTCTGGACTGAACTCCACTGAACTAAATAACCTCTTTGGAATTCTCTACCTTCACATCACAATACATTTATGGATCCTTCCATACATCCCACAGGCATTTGGCTCCGCCCACTCATGCAGTGTTTCAATCCATAATGAGCCCGAATATGGCATGTTCAGAAGAAAGATCATTTACGGATCTCTGTCTTAAAGGCACAGCGACTCTTTAATTGCTGTGTAGGATGTCTAAAATTCAAATGCATGAAAAATGATGAGTGAATGCTGAGCCTCTTTTACTAATTACACACAGAAACATCCTTCTGGAACCGGCCTGGACGGTAACGGCGCACATGAAATGACTCATTAGCATATTGCAGCCTATCAGTGTGGAGAAGGAGCGAATATCATGAACACGATGAGCAAATATTTATATTTAAATACTGCGCCACCCTGCAGAGGAGTGTACGGCTTTGTTGTGGCTGCCAAAGAAGTGTAAGGTGTGTGTGTGTGTGTGTGTGTGTGTGTGTGTGTTTATGTGCATCGTGTGAAGTTTGGTGCTGCAGTCGTGACAGAAGAACTGCTCTGAAGGCGCCAGGAAGAAGATGAAAGGCCTAAAACCGCATTCCGGTCGCTCACGCGGCACTTGGCACACAGATAAAACATGTCGCCGGCCTTTTGATGGTCTTCACCTCACACGCACTCCTGTTTTCTTTCTGACCACTACTGAGGTCTGGAGCCCGCAAAGTGCCCCCTGGATGCTTTCAGGCCCTACACTGTAAAGAAATCTTGCATTTATGACTGAGTTTCTTCTTTCCAATCGACTCCACACTTCTCAACACCTTTCAAGTCAATGCCGGTTACAAAAACACGCTCCTCTGTAAATGAAGCCTCTCTACACGCCTCACATGTAGGGATGTCACGTAAATAAGTTTCACGATCAACAGCGATTTAAAATGGCACGATTTATTCATCATAAAGGCTCCTCAACACCCTGGTTCTGTTGGCACTATTAAAAATGTTGATTCTGACAGGGCTATCAGCGGATTGGCGGGATTCACCTGGACAGGACAATCAGACAGTGATGTCTCGCTCCACTGTACTAAACCACGGCAGAGGAAAACAATGTAACACGCTTTATTTCCACCAATGAAATGATTGCATTCTGCTGTATGGGAGTTTTTTTGGATACCCCAAAAATACAGAGCTTCATATTCAAGACCATGGTTTTTTTTGGATACCCCAAAAATACAGAGCTTCATATTCAAGACCATGGGTTTTCTGTTTTTTTTCCTGTAGTAAATAAAAGGTAAAAACCTCTAAAGAATGTGATTGTCGAGCTACATTTTGTGAAATTAATACATGTGAAATAATGGTGATAATGGTGAATCCGAGGTTATTTCCCAGACGATAATCGTGCCATCAGAATCTATAATCGTGACATCCCTTCCCACATGTCCAGTTTTCCACCTGCTCGTCCTTCCAGACCCCCAGTGTTGGGTCCTCGTCACTCACTGGAAGGTTGGGCAGGAGCACCTGTGGATTTTTTTTTAGCAGCCAGAGAGGAGCTCGATTTCCCCTCGGAGGTGAAAGCGTACGGCGCTGTTAATGTAACGGGGATGGCTTTTGTGGTGGTTGTCTTTAGAAGTTCTCCTGTATTCATTGACTGGAGCTCCAGTGTTGAAAACTCCCTTGACTTTTCCGTTCTTTACGCAAATGTGTCATCTCAGAAACGTCCCCTGAGCATGAGGCCTGTCCTTAATGGTTCTTTTGACTGGAAATGAAATGAAAGGTGGTTTCTGGTACAGGAACTGTGTTTAATGTATAGGTGTAAGTGATTGGTAGATAATATTACTTCCCTTTAAACTTGTTACTTCGTTTGTTTTGCTCTCCAGTCATGCGATGCTCGACCACAGCTAATGTTATTGGGCATCTGGGAACAATACCTGTCATTTCATTTATATACTTCAGTCTTAAAGGTACAGCAACAGGTCACCGGCTGTGTAGGATGTCTAAAATTAAAATGCGTGAAGAATGTGATCAGTCCCTGATGAACCCCTTTCTACTATGGAATCAGATTTGTGCCAAAAAAACCCCTAAACTTTCCTTATATCAAACAAAATTCATTCAAAATTCTCCTAATATCAAACCAAATTCATTCAAAATTGATTCTCTCCTGTGAGACTTTCAGTTCTGCTTCTAGTTGTTCAGTTTAGCTGCTGGCTTTTCAGTCGTCTGCCCCCGTTCTGGCACAAATCTCTCATTTTCCAGCAGGTTTTTGAGTGACAACTTAGAGCCCCGGAACTCAGCAGCAATAGCCGCCATTTACGATCACGTTCGAGATTGAACATATTTGTTCAGTACCCACAATTGATTAGTCGTGGAGTTAACCTTGATCTCAAATCTTGTGAGATCTATTGGCGGCTATTGCTGCTGTCTGTCCTGTTAAAAGCCCATGCAAGCTCGCATTTCCGGGGCACGGAGTTGTCACTCAAAAACCTGCTGGCAAATGAGGCAAAGCCCCGCCCACAGGAGAAATTTGGGCCAGAACTGAAACCTAATCATCACTCAGCGAAACTGTAAAACGGGAGTGATGTGACTGAAAGGCCAGCAGACAAACTGAAACACTAGCAGAGGAATTGATAGTTTCAGAGGGGAGAATGAATTTTGAATGAATTTTGTTTGATATTAGGAAAGTTTTGTTTCGAGATTTTGGTCCGAATCTGATTCCATTTTTACAAATCACGCACAAAAAACGTCCTGGACGAAAACAGCGCACCGTCAGACCCATGAAATTGCTCATTGGCGAATATCATGAGCCAATGAGCCAATATTTATATTTAAATACTGCGCCACCCTATAGAAAAGTGTACTGTCAGTTCTGTTGAGATTGGGAGATTGGTGGAGAGGGAAGGTCAAAGCGAATCTGACCAGTCTGGTCCTCCTGACCACATCTCTAATGGTTTTTAAGCCCTTTTTGCTGTTGAGTGTGTTGGGATTCGTGACAGATAAGTGTGAAGGGAGGCTGTGTGAGGAGATTGTAGGAAATGAGACTCGAGTTCCTTGCTGGTTCTTCCCTGCGGCTGGAAAACCCTGACGCGGCGTGTTTACGATGTTCTAGTAATGTGTCATCCCTCTTGCCATGGCTCGATGGCGTGACGGACAGGTTTCTTCTTGTTTATTTTTCAGCCGTGTTTTGGTCTCCATGGTTTAAAGGAACGGTGCTTTGTGCCGTACGGGTTTTTCTGTATGAACTCTGTTAGACAGCGAGTGGAGATGTTGGAAAATGCCAAAATAAAGAAGCGTCTTGTCCTAAAACTAGTTATTATTTTTATTTCTTGTATTATTTAGTTATTTGTTTTATTTGTTGTGTTATTGTGAGTTATTTGTTTTATTTGTTGTTATTGTGAGATATTTGTTTTATTTGTTGTTATTGTGAGATATTTGTTTTATTTGTTGGGTTATTTTGAGTTATTTGTTTTATTTGTTGTGTTATTTAGAGTCTTGTAGCAATGCTTCATGTTCTGTAGCATCATTGGTTTCCCAGAATTGGCTAATTTTGTCTTTACTTGTTCTCTCACTACAGTACCCAGCAAACAGCATAACCACTGGGAACCCTTCTGGTCTCCACACATATTGACTGCTAGTCTAGCCAGGCTAATAAATACAACCAAGCTAACAGTTGTGTAACTCTTATCTCAAATATTGAACAAAGCGATTCTTAATTTGTTTTTGTTTTTTTTTTACATTTTCTTGCTCACGTTAGCCTTTAGCTTGTTGTTTATGCCCTTGGAGTAATCCATTCTCTCCATTACAAATATGGTGTCGATACATTTTAGCCCATTTATCAGATATCCGACTTCCAAGGAGTAACGTTATCTATCAGGTTTCCTTCAGTCTTCCCTGATTGACCAAAAATAAGAGCCCACCCCCAAATATCCATCAATTTGGTTCAAACAAACGTTTCTTTTCTCTTTAATGGGCCAAAATGTAATTTTAAACTGAAAAATAATATTCATTGTCTTAGAAAGTCATAAAAAATACATCGGTCGAACAAAGTGCTGCACTGAAAGAGAGGAAACTGGCGACTGACTGCCCAGACTGAACCTGAGACTTGATGAATAATACTGCGTACAGATTTAGCTCTGGTTTATGTGTTTTATTGTGTTCAATAATGTAGAACACTGCCTTGCTGGGGCAGTCTGGTACTGTAGAACCGTGAAAAGTGAGTAACTCTCTTCAGTGTCCAAGCTAAAGGGATTGCGGCTCCTATAGAGTTCCTCCATCATTCAAGTGACATTGGAAGGGTGTTCTTCCTCTGTAAAGCAGAACCTCTCACTGCGGAGGTGTCGCAGGGGGCGAGCAGATATTTGTGAAACGTTTTTGTCATTTTTCCTTGAAGGAGAGCCCTGCAGGTGCAGATGTGGCCACAGAGTTTGTTTTATAGGAAGACCAGTTTGCCCTTATTGATCCTGGTGCTGACCTGAAACCTGTGCTTGTGTGTGTGTGCATGTGCATGTGTGCATACCTTGACACACATGCAGAAGGAGCTTTGCCTTGTCCTTGTGTGTATGTGTGTATGCATACATTTACACGCAAGGGCAAGTAGCTTTGCACTTTCATTTTAATGTGTGTGTGTGTTTGTATGTGTCTCTGTTTGTACAGTTTCATTGACGGGCAACAACAAATAGCTTTGCCCTGTCATTACCTTTGGTCTGTCTTTTTAGTGTGTTTGTGAAAGTATGTGTGTGTGTGTGTGTGTGTGTGTTTATTGTTGTGTTAAGGCAGCCAGGCAGAAGCAGCAGTGGCAGCAGCAGGAGCCTGAAGTGGTTTCCAAGTGCCTGCGGGTTGTTTTTTTGGTGTGTGTGTGTGTGTGTGTATGTATGTATTTGTGTGTGTGTGTGTGTGTGTGTGTGTATGTGTGTGTATATGTATGTATGTGTGTGTG
>JBBMFX010021717.1:0-12410 GCA_037832545.1 Rhabdalestes septentrionalis | reverse complement strand
TTCCCCTCATTGCTCAACTACTAAACTGAAAAGAGTAGATTACACACACACACATTACAAGGCTAGGCTGTTGTAATTAATTTGATCATGTTCCACAAACCTGGCTCGCCAGCATCTCAGCACAAAGCCTTCTCACTTGAGGTTTTCAAACATAGTATTCACTTTTTAAAAATTTCTAAAAATCGTGAACTCAGTCTCTCGTCTCGTCTCGTGGGAAAAGCGTCTCGTCACACCCCTATTGTAAACAGAAGAGTTTTCTGAATCAACACATTTTCAGATTTGGTCATGTTCTCGATCTGTTAATTCATTTATTCTTCTGGGAAGAAATGTATTCAATGTCTTTAGTCAGTCATGTCAAATAAAAAATATCTTCATTCAATAAAGCTTTAGTACATTATGTAATTATGTGCAATATGTAAACGTCTTTTTTGAAAAATGTCTTCATTCAATGTAGAGCTGAAATGATGATTCGAGTAACTTAAATTCGATTACCAAAAACTTTTGCGAGAGAGAGAGAGTGCGTGAGAGATAGAACCACATACATGGGAGGGCGAGATGAGGAGTGATCTCTTGGTGCATTTTGCTACTTCTCATGCCTCTTCACTATCGACTCATAAAAGTCTACAAATCATTACAGATGCTGCACATTCTAACAAACGCTAGTGTTCAACTATATGTTGCCTTGTAGAGGCTCCGAGGCCTCTTGGAGAAGAACAGTTCATGTGAGGATGCCTTTGATTCAGGTGCTGCAGCTTTGCCTTCTACTCTACCTACCTTCCTCATCTGGATACAGTCAGAAACTGAACCGTACTGTTTCAGTTGGATTATTAGTAATAATTTATTCTCAGATGGGCTATTGCCTTGAACAACCCCTATTCCTTTTTTTTTTAGGACAAATAGCAATGCCAGCATCAAGGGGGGCATTCTAAGTCATTGCCCCATCCCCATACCCCCAACCCACCCAGCTAGTCGCCACGCCCTGCAGCACCCTAGTGTCACTCATATGAATATAATTCACGATCAATAGTACCCCCCCCATAGTCCGTTGATGTCAGATGCCATCCTGGTAGATCCACTCTGATGCCAGCCCTTACTTTTTTTCCCCCAAGTACAAAAATGTTGCACAGAAAGTTTCATTAAATGGGCTTACTTCTGGAGCCAGTATGCCAAAGGTTTAAGGTTTGATCTAATAAAATGTTGAGTTTGAATTCATTTTTGTGAGGAATAATATCCAATTGCTTGCTCATTTAGAAGCCTTGCATGTTGCATTACACACTACTGATATGATTGTTTAAAATACAGAAGTATGATTAATTTGATTACTCGATTAAAAAATTTGAATGCTCAATTCTAAAAACATTTGATAGTTGCAGCCCTAATTCAAAGTCTTTCATTAATATAATCTTTAATCAGTAATGTCTTTATTATGAGTGGTGTCAGATCAATACTGTCAATTTATTTTAATCATTTCCCTCAACAATGTTGGCAGTGGCAGTGTTAAAAATGTTAAAACTTGCATTGGGAGTGAAAAGGATTGACAGAATCAGGAGAGAGTATATTAGAGATATAACTCGAGTTGGAACTTTTTATGGAAAATCAGAGAGGTGAGATTGCGTTGGTTTGGACATGCTGAGGAGAGGCTCTGAATGTGTTGGGAGGAGGATGGAGCTCCAGGGAAGTGGAAGGCCTAGTAGGAGGTTTATGAATGTGTTGAGGAAGAGCATGCTGGCAATTGGGGTGAGAGAAAGATGCTTAGGATAGATGATGGAGGCGATGGAGATGTTAGATAGAAGCCAGATATGTATTTAATCAACAACCATTAATAATGTCTTTAATCAGTAATGTGATCAGTTTTAGGTAAGATTCCTCAATTCTGACCCTACTGTGTATAGTAATTAGATTCCATCTTCACAGGCCTGTTGTTCTCTCTGGTGCCTCTGGGTGGCGCCGTGGCATATTAAATTGAGAGGCAGCTGTTCGTTTCATGTGGAGCCCTTCCATAAAAACATCTGATCTGCTGGTTGGTAGGGGATTGGTGAGATTATCAAAAAAATAAGCCTAAAAAAACGAGGAGAACTGGTAAGGCCTTTAGAGAAGATACTCTTGAATGCTGTGAACTTTGAAAAATGCATTTTTGTTCATTTTTATCATCTAGAATAAGCTAGTTCATTGCATTTAAACTCTTATACTAAAAACAACACCAAAATGTCGCTATTAATGTTGAAATGCTGTACAAATTAGTTTGTCTAAGTAAGCATAAGAATTAATCACTTACATTTTGATATACAGATATAGATCCAATTTTGTGACATAAAAACATCATTCCAAGCCTTCTGAAAGTTCTAGATAAGGCATTGAGTCTAGAGACATCATTAAAAAAATTTCAGTCAGTTCTAGATACACCCTTAATGCTAGAGTCGGGTTTCAAACAGATTTTAGTTGGTTCTAGATATATAATTGATAGAGACAATATTAAAAGGTTTGAACTGGGTTTAGACGTCATTCACTAGAGACAGTGTTTTAGAGACAAGCGGGTTTTAGTCAGTTCTAGATATGTAACTTAATGCAGAACAGCAGTGTATACTGGTTTCAGTAAGTCCTAAATATGTAACTGACTGTGAAGCCATACCATGTGCAGGTTTCAGTCAGTTCTAGTTATGTCACCTACAGTAGACCTGCAGTGTGAGCATGTTTCAGTCAGTTCTAGATATATCACTGACCAGTAGCTATAGAGTAGGCAAGTTTCAGTCTGCTCTAAAAACATCCCTGTATAGCTATAGTATGAGTAGGTTTCAGTTAGTTCTAGTTACCTAAATGACTGTGGCGCTGTGGTGTAGCCAGGTTACTACGAGTTCTAGATATGTCACTGACCGTAGAGCTGTAATGTACAACTTTACATAAAATATATGGAGTATTTTATGGTGCTAAGCTTTAATTTAAATGTAGTGTAGTATTAGAAATCTTATTTGGATGCTAAAAGTAATTAGCATCACTGAAGTGTATTTTGGCCTGAACTGAAGGCCAAGCTCTTATGATCATAGTTCACCTTGCCAAAAACAGACCGAACTCCAACTAACCATCTGATGGAAACTCTTACTGTCCTTTCAAAGCACCAAATTCTGTTTGTTTGATTTGAACCCCTTTCTGGAGGAACAGAAACCCTTTCTGGAGAAGGTGATGCACCAGTCCTGGCCTTCGTGGCTCAAGAGTTTCTCCTGCCTCATTGAGAAGGAAACCCCAGGACGCAAAGGAAAATCTCAGATCACTCAGTGGTTCTCAGGTTCTCCGAAGTCAAATAAACTCATGCACGTTGCTCTGTGTGTGTCGGCTGCCTCCACAAAGCACGCTCTGGAGAAAACATCTTCAGAAAAGCAAAGTGAGCACAAGCTGTTCTTCACTGGCATGAGCCAAAGCCACAGAGAAGAATTTGCCAGATTTAACTTCAGACTTGAGTGACTGAATGGATTCCTTTTGAACTGCACTCTTGGAAGCTTGTAGATCAAACCCTCTGGAACCTGCAGATGATGCTTTTCTACTGCAACATGGACCTCTGATGGATCCCCACTAAAAATATCAGATATATAATGGACCCTGGGGACACATTGTAAGCAGGTTTTAGACAGCTCTAGAAATGCCCATGATCAGAGTGTTAAAGTTTTACCAAGTTTCAATCAGTCCTGGATGTGTCTAGATTCTTGATTCATTACTGACTGTAGAGCTGTATTGGAAAAGGGTTTCACTCAGTTCTAGATACATTACTGACTGTAGAGCCATAGTATCTTTTACAAGCTTTGAAAAAATCATATGGAGGCTTAGAAGTTTAATTTAGATCAGCTGTAAAATGTTCAGGCACTCAGCTTTAGCTTAGAACTAACATAATTTTATAAATGCCATAGCTGTGCTAAAAGAAATTGGCATTGCAGAGGTGTTTATGGCCCAAAATGAAGGTGATACTATTATAATCACATGTGTATCTTTGGCTTGTGGGACTCCAACATAAACTACTAACAATGACATTCTGTTCATTTTAATGTATTTTTATTTCTTATTATTTATTTGAAAACAAGTTGAATCTTAATGTAGTCTTAACAGTTCTCCAGGCTTCCTGAATAATTTTCAAAGACTCTAATTTTCAGTCCACTACCTGTAATTGTTTCAGAGGAATATTTTTTGTTTGTTAATCCACACAGTGACCTATGCATGAATCATTCAAGCAAACAAAGCACATCAATTTTAAGTCCTGGATCAGTAAGGAAACAGGTGCAGATGATTCCAGATGATCAGGCGGTGAATGCTGAATGGTTGGAACTTATATCTTTAGGCACTTTGTTGCCTGTCAAATTATTTCCTCCCATTTATTTCATTTAATCTACTCCGTATTCAAGATGTCACAGAACTGTGATACTCTGTCACTGTATCAACTGAAGTGAATCTGTGACACCGACCAGGCTAATGTGTTTGGATTAAATGGCCAGTGTGTGTGTGTCTCCTCACCAGGACCAGTGATCAAACCCAGGACCAGATTTCACACGTTAATCCAAAACAATAGCTGCATTTAATAGAAATGTACTGCTGGTGGAGACAGAATTTAGCTTAAATTAAAATTTCAGTCAGTTCTGTGAAAATGATTTTGTACAGTACAGGAGCCTGTGCAAGCAATTTTTGGCAGTGTGTGATAGTGTCTTTCTCCCAGCAAAGTTAACATTAGAATACATTTAAACAAACTAAAAACAAGTCAAAAGTATCAAGATTTGTTTTGTTTGGAAAAAAAGTAGTTGATATTTTGTAATCAGGTTTGTTTCCAGATTTCTCCCTGAGGCCTCCAGCCATTGCATGGATTTGTGAAACTCCATCAGTATTAGGACTGATTGAGTCAATTCTGATGTACTGGGCATCCACAAGCAACACACTGATATATTGAACATATAATCACAATTTATTCTATAGTTTGTATTATATTATTTTTAGTTTTATTAATTATATTGCGTAATATCAGTATGAAAAAAACACTCTCTATTCATCTGAACACTATGATTTTTGCAGGAGACTAAGACTACAATATTGTATCATTTATTGTACTCTCAAGCGCCACAAAGTGCGATTTTAATAGGCATTTTGGTTGGGAAATTTGCAAAAATCTAAGAGCTCCGGCCACTGCACATAAAGCTATATTTATGGAAATGTTAATGGGGAAAAAACAGTTCCATCATTTTGTGTATCCACACACATTAATCTCTTGTTATGTAAAAACATATTTAAATATCCCATGGCCAAAGTCAACACATTTCTTGAAAATATATTTCAGAAAATATCCTCATGGAAAAGGGAGCGAGTAAATTTCTCTCATTCCAACACACACAGACAAACACACACACACACATGTTCTTTTTTTTCTTTGTTTTAGATCCATCTCAGGCGTTCTGCTTGACTGCACAGAAATGGAGACAGTAAAATATTATCAGGCCATGTTAACATTCCAGCCCGCTGTAATCAGGACTCACAGCTAGCTAGATACCATCACACACACACACACACATATACAAGCCTTCAGTCATCATCATAACTTCTGCCCTCTTAGCATGACAGACACAGCTTTGCCATATCCTAGAGGCTAATGTAGCTAAAAAGCAATGGAAGTGAATGTCCCACCAAATAGCATCATGAAATTAATGATCAAAATTCAGGTTTCTAAAACTTTAAGGTGCTAATGTACTTCAGTCCATTTTTAGACTTTATGAGTGCTTATGTGGGTTTATGAAAATTGTCACAAAGGGCTAACCCAGAAAGATAATGACATTTCAGAATAAGACTCTTCTCTGTCCAGCCTGTTCCTCCTAGACAAAAATGTGCTCACTTTAACATCAATATGAGATTCTGACCATTTTATCCTAAATTCAGCTTCTGAGATGGAGTCTCCCTCTAATCTCAGCCTGATCCCAATTTAAAATTCTCTTTTTTCTCTCACTGTTCAGATCTTAATTTGTCTCAGAACATGATCCAAAATAATATTTGGTTGCCTTATATTGGAAATTTACAACATCTGATTTTTTTTCTTAGTGATCAAATTCAAGTGTCAGACACTTCTGTAACTTAACTATTTCCTTTTTTTTTCTTTTCCAAAAGTTCGTTAAGATAATTTATTTATCATGAGACAAAGAAAATACTTCTGTGATGATACTAAAGGGTAAAGTGTTAGAATTATTTGTTTAAGATCAAAAGGGCCATTTTAACCCTTTAAGCGCCAAGTAAAAAAAAAACAACTGAATTTTTACATCAATATTTCAAACCCTTGTGGCTTAAAAGGGGTTAAAGATACAGACTTGTAAAATAGAAAAATTTTGGGCATGACCTGAAGTTTATGTAGGGTCTAAATATTCTCATTTAATTTACATATTATGACGTCATGGTCTTACATTTCATTATATTCAGGGAACAGCTGATATTGAACTGATGTTTGGAAGTTATTTTCTTTCTTTTTGTCTTTTTATCCTCATTCATTATGATCAGGAAAGAGGAAACCAACAATAAAACAGAAGAAAGTAGTAAAATATTGCTATATTATCATATCAAGACATCATCATGACTGAAACAGGGTGTATTTACAAATCTCATGTAATGTAGCATTTGTATTCCCTATCACTAGTTGGCAGACATGTAGTACTTTGATTCATGATGAAAATTTTGAGCAGTGAGAGATTGGACTTCTGTTTTCAGTGTGAAAGCATGTGGGATATTTTGTGGAAAAAAACGCCAAATGGCTTATAAAAAGTTGTCCATGGATGATGTCCTGCAAATTATATTCGCCGGTTCTGAAACTGAAGGGGAAGATTCGCCTTTTGTAACCGGAGACACCCAAGAAAGTCGTACTCCAAGCGGAGGGCGCTGAGAATCCCTTATAACACGCAAATCGCGGCTGCTTGAGGGGCCGAGCGATTGGAGCACGACTTTCTCACGCGTCTCCCGGTACAAAAGGCAAATCTTCCCCTTCAGATTCAGAATCAGCTAATATCATTCACAGGACATAATCAACGGAAAACTTTTTATTCGCCATTTGGTGTCTAAAATCTAAAATCTAACACGCTTACACGCACTGAGAACAGAAGGGTAGGGCTTTCTCTGCTCCCGCGTCAATGACACAAGGCTCATTTCAACCGCTTTTTATTCAAAACTTTGAATAGGATGATGGCGAAATTTTCGTCTTGAATCAAAGTTCTACATGTCTGCTAACTAGTGGTAGTGAATACAAATGCTACATTAAATGAGATTTGTAAATACAGTCTGTTTTAGTCATGAATACATCTTGTCGCAATTCTGCGACTTTGGCGCTTTATGGGTTAAAATGCATTCCCTACATTCTTCTACAACTTTTAGCTCCAAATCTAAAAGTCTAATTTTACAACTACCAATGAAGGCAAAAACTGATGAAGCAAGCCACAGATTCCATATATGTCTTGGCTGGTCAGCTACATTTGGTGTGGTGGTGGGATGGTGTGGTTACTGAAGGAATTAGATTGATTTGGCTGATTTCTCTTCCTTATTGTGTTGATAAACTAAGGCGGAATGTCTTCAGGCCAGCTCCAGAAAGGCCAACCCAATATAAAGCTCTTCTGACTGTATCTACCTCAATACCATGGACTGTCTGATTGGACAGTTTTCTGGGGGCCATTGAATTCTTTTATTTTCACCTGAAATTTAAGAGTTTTACAAAATAAGAGTATTTCTGCGATATTTAACAAGCACAATGCTTTTAATTACAAATGTACTTATAATTATGGAAATTTAATTTTAATTTCTTGGAAATCATTAGGTCTCGAAGATATGGGGGGTGTTGTGCTGGGGAAATTAGACTTTTCTGTCATTCTGAACATGATTATTCATTTCCTCTTTCTTATTGTATTGGTATTCTATGGCCTAAAGCCTTCAGCCCAGCTCCTGACGACCCAGACAATGGAAGAGCTTGGCTTAATGTACCTAGATGAAAAAACAAATTCTGTTTGGACAGTTTTCTAAGTCCTTTTTATTTTCAAGTGATAATGTAATAACACTCATAATTATATATTTAATAACAAATAATTACAGGCATGTATTTTTAATTTCTTTAAAATAATTACGCCTAAATAGTTAAAAGGAGATAGGTCAATTGAGCATACTGTGTGAGCGTGATTGATTGTCTGTCTCTGTATGTGGCTCTGTGATGTACTGGCTACTGTCCAGGGTGTACCCTGACTTTGCCCATTGCAATTGTGATGGGCTACAGTCCGCCCGACCCAAAGTACAGGACAAAGTGGTAAAAGATGGATTGATGGAGATTTCCCTGGATTTTGCCTTTAGATTCAGGCAAAAAATGAAAAGCCTTTACAATGTTTCAGAGCATCAGTCTTTGCAAATCTCCAAATTCCAGACATGAACAAACTGCATGACTCTGGGGAGAGTTCACGTTCAGACAATATAGGCCAGTCCTTAAATCACACACCCAGCCTTTTCTCACGGCGTGATTAAAGGAATCTTACTTGGGGAAATCAAGCGCTTATCAGCTTAATTTATTGCTATTTATCCAGGAATCCTGTTGCAGCTCAGCCTGAGTAATTGGAGAGCCAGTGCCAAGAGAGCGAAAATAGCATCAAAAAGACGTCCTTTTCTTTCGGCTGCCACAGCCCGCAGGCCCTGGCGTGTCTTTGAGTTAGTCGGCATATTTTATTGTATGAATTGACTGTATTTTAAACTGTCAGATTCTTACCAGCAGGAAAATGAGCTCAGTGGTGGGAGTAGCTCCTAGGATATATATATCTATATAGATATATATATATATATGCGTGTATGTGTATTCAGAGGTGCCCCATGAGAGAAGTTGGCTAGTCGTGAGAGTGTGCGTGCACTTGTGGACACAATGCTATCTCTGCCTCTGATTGGCTGACACTGACACACGTTCCGTGACTTTACCAATTATTATAGCCCCTCCATTAAAAGGGCAGTGCCATTGGTGCATAGAGGAGAATCAAAACACGAAACCACAACAAGACAAGACAGGTGACAAACACTCGTCACATGTGTGGAGACATTTCACTCTAGACACACAAGCAGCACGATAACCAGCACAACCTGCAAGTCGGTACAGGAACAGTACCAGCGTCCAATCCATGCTGAGTGGCGCCGTGGCTTAAACTTTACCCACTTTCTGTTGTACAATTAAATTGACCAGAAAGTGCATAGGATGGGCGCATGTTTTGTTTTGTTTAATTGTCATGTTGACGGTTAATGTCAGAGACATTTTTTGAAAGGTGCTCAACGTTGGACACCTTTGTTCCTGTGTATGTGACGTCATCAAACGACTGGTCGACTCGACCTCAAATTTGTTGATCGATAAGTTGACCTGAAAAAATATGAAGCCATTAATGCCTTTATATATACATACACATTTAGATTTATGGAATTTAGCTGATGCTTTTTATCCAAAGTGGCTTCCATTCCTTAAGTACAAGGGGCAGTCTCCCTGGAGCAACTTTAAGGGTCTTGCTTATATCCTACCCGCTAGGCCATTCAAAAGACCATTGAAGCTTGTACAATCCTCCTTATATTGAAGTCTGAAGGTGTTACAGACATTGACATACATTAGAGCTTTTATGTATCAGTTTTACAGTGACTACTTCAGTAAAGAAATACCGAGCTACTCTTCAGTTCTGCAGTCAGTGAAGTAGAGTTATGTGCAAAAGTCTATGAAAACTGACTGAAGCCATTTATACGGTGGGTTTCTTTCTGCCAGCAAATCAACTGCAAATGAACAAGAACACAGTAAAAAGTATCAAGTATCAATCTTTTTTCCTACAAAACAGATGATAATTTTTGGGCTGCTTTTGCATTTGTCTCCCATCATTGTGTGGATTTACAAAATTCTATAAGCGACATAACTAATTTACAAATTACTAATTTACTAAGTAATATTGTGCTACCATGAGGACAGAGGTATGGGAATGGTTAAGCGAACACATTTAAAACATTAAACACCCACTGTATTGATGCTATTTGTATTTATGCATGTTATAACTAACTTAACACTGCTACCCAATAGTATTGAAGGAAGTATTATTTTCTCAGGTGCCTTTTGCATAGTATGTTATTTAGGAACTGACAAGTCCACTGTGGGTTCTGAGGGTTCCCCTTTGGTGCAGAGGGAAAAAACTCCTTCAGAATATAAAACTGGTGACACCAACTGGCCCAAGATCTGCAGATTTGGTCCAACTGAGAACCATCATGTGATCTAACCCCATTTGTTGTGCTTACGGGACAGTGTAATGGTGTTATAACCCGATCCTGACCCTCCAAGACTCACTTCTCTAGTTACACCCCCACTCCACTGCCACCCCCAACCCCACCCCCATGCCCTGTTATCTCCAGCCCTCTTTTCAGTGGACTTCTTGCTTCATGGAGCTCAAATAGCCTGTGGTCAATTCAGACAGGTGAGACCCAGGTAGCGTCCCTTTTGTGTACTAAAAGATGCCAGCATTTGGAAAGAGCCAGAGTTTGTGTGCGTGTGTGTGTGTATGTGTGTGTTTGTGTGCATGTGTGTGAGGCCTTTGATCCTAAGAGTGAAGGCTTGCAGCAAATCTTCCTGCAGTTCCTGTAGCTCCACTACAGCAGGTAACCCAACCCTGGCTTCCGCAGCAGATGGCCGAAGGTGGGTCTGTTTGCAGAGCTGTGTTTGGTGACATCAGTGCCGACTTTCAACTCCCTTCCTTCACCGCTGGTGCATTGTTCGCAAAATCCCTCCTTTTCAGCAACACGGATTTTCTCCCCTTCTGCCAGTCTCGCCTTTCTCTTTCAGCATAAAAACAACAGCCTCCTCCATGCAAAACGAGGAACTTCGGTTTGCTTTAGGAATGCCTGACTTGATATCACTCTGAAGTAAATAAGAAGTGTGTGTGTGTGTGTGTGTGTGCATGTGTGCGTGTGTGCACATCAGCGCTGTCCTCAGGCAGTTCGTTGACTGTAAAAAGGGGGCCATGAGAGTTGAGCTGAGATGGTGTTTGATGGTGATGACTAGACTGCAGGTGCTGGCAACGAATCTGTGTGTGTTTGTGTGTGTGTGTGTGTGTGTGTGTGTGTGTGTGTGTGTGTGTGTGAGTGTGTGTGTGTGTGCGAGAGTGCGCGTGCGTGTGTGTGTGTGTGTGTGTGTGTGTGTGTGTATGCATGTGTGTGTGAAAAGAGAGTTGAGTTCTGTAGGGTTTTGTGCAATAACAAAGGCTCTACAGAAAACAGCTGAGGAATGTTAATTAATTAATGTTATTCAGTGGAGTCCTCACAATCTGCACGTGTGGCCTGATCATCAGCACCCACAACTTAAATTGGCAAATCCGTCAGTATAGGAATTACTTCTAATGTGGGGCAGGGAGTCAGAGTGAGTTGTGTGTTCTAGTGTGCAGTAGTGAGTGCTGTGTGTTGTACTGAATCAGTGCTGTGTGAAGTTGTGAGTAATTTGGTAATAACTTAGCACTGTGCAGTAGTGGGTAGTGGTTTCTAACAGTGAGTGAGTTGCATGTGGCATGTTGTAGTGAACAGTGTGTTATTTTGGAGCAGTGAAGTGGGTAGTGTGCTGTGTGTAATAGTTTGTATTTTGTGGGCTGTTTAAATCAGTGGCAGTGGGTAGTGTGGATCAGTGATTAGCAGTGTGCAATGTGTGATGTAGTCAGCGGGATTGTATAGTAATGTGCACTGATGTGTATTAGTGAGTAATGGCAAGTGATGGTGACTTGTACTAGTGTGTAGTTTGTAGGAGTGATAGAGATAGTAAGTGTGTCCTAGACTAGCGTGCAGTGTGTCGTAGTGAATAGTAAATCATCTGTTTAATTAGTGGTGTCTTGTAATGTGTAGGAGAGACTTGTAATGTGGAGCTCCTTGCAAGTAGTTTGTCATTTATAGTAGTGAGTATTGTTTGTTCAGTTGTAGTCAGTGGTAGTGAGGAGTATTTAGTTATATGGTCTAGTATTAAGGTATTGTGTAGGAGTTATTGGTGATGAATAGTAGTACATTGTATGTTTTCCTAGTATGTGGCAGTGAATTATTATGTGCAGCAAGTTGTAGTAGTGAATTGTAGTGAAGTCATATGTGGTGTGTAGCAATGTGTGAGTGCCATGTATTGGTGAGGTTTAGTGCACAGTAGTGAGTTGTAGTTTGAATTAAAAGGTAGTGGTTTATGGACTCTACTGTATGTTAGTTTGTTGTACCCAGTATTACTGAGTAGTGTAGCCCCCGCCCCCTTCCAATAGCCCATCTGCTGGAGTGTGTGTGTGAGAAAGAGAGAGAGAGAGGGAGAGAGAGAGAGCAGGGGGAGTGGTCAAGCTCCTCCTACCCCCAGATCTCCAGCCAATCAGGAAAGCATTGCACACTTCCACTACAATAGGTGTCTTATAAGTGAG
>JBBMFX010021709.1:0-12410 GCA_037832545.1 Rhabdalestes septentrionalis | reverse complement strand
CACATACACACACACACACACACACACACACACACACACACACACACACACACACACACACACACACACACACAAATCACAAAAATGACAGCCAGTGCACAAAGAAACACAGCAAGGTATGATCAACGCTTGTTCAGTTTGGTCCTTTCAAGCTCTGTCAAGCAATCATGTCCCACGTACATCAGAAATAACCCACTGAAGGGGTAATAACATCTTGCTGAATATATAATGCAATAAAGTTAGAGGAAATAAGCAGAATGTATATTTTTCCCTTCATTTCCTCAATCACTATGGACACTTGGCATTTTCTTCACTCATTAATATATAGAGGTTTCAAGAAAAAAATAAAAGAAGGTTTAGCAACTGAGCAATAAAATCTGTAATTAAAATGCCAAGGAGTACCTGATTACCCGAGGGTTAAAAAATTTGGAAAATCAAAAACATTTAATTAAATATTGTGCAATAGATTTAGCATTTTACTAAAAAAGTGGTGAGACACAGAGGCCCATGTATAATTTTATATAGTCCAGACAAAGCACTGACAGCTGTCTGTAAAGAAAAGGCTTCAGGTAGCTGTGGTTCTGAAAGTGGTTGGACAGTGTAGTGGATAACACAGTCACACACATGTGGAACTCTTGGTCCTATTAACCATCTGCTTACCACAGTGACTCTCAATACCTGTTTGTTAAATATAAATGCAGAATTAAGCACAAACTTTACTAGGTGAATCCTTGTCATGACTCACAATATACTGCAGCATGTCTCAGTGCATCACTTTTCACATATCTTTAAAAATATTAACTGTACTGTGGCTCTAGAAGCATGGTAATACTTTTCTGTTGGGTCTTTTAAAGTGATTTCCATTTGATGCACTCCCATACAATGCCTGCTCATCTCTTTTGTGGAGTAGAGGGCGAGCGATCACTCTTGACTCTGGACATGGTGTGCCTGTGTGATATGGAACTGTTCGCTTGGGTCATTATTATAAAGGTCTGATAGCCCACCTGTACGCTCACAGTGGTTGGAGCAAAAGTCTACTTATTTTGAGCAAAAAGGCCAGCTCAATGATTCACTCCTATATTTCCCCAGGTTACATGTCGACTGGGTGGAAGTATATGATTTGGAGCTTAACATTGAGAGGTTCAAGCCGTCATACCACACAGAAGTTGATTTGGACCATCTCCAGCAATGTACCACGCCTGACACGATGTTTAGTGTCACCGCATGCCTTCAACTGCAGAACGTTAAACCAAGAGTGCCCAAAAACAAAATCAATTTTGCTTCTTTGGTCGTGCACTGGAGCCAAGCTAAAAAAAAAAAAGCAGCGAGATCTCATAAATCACATTTGGCACTTTAAATTATCGAATGACAGGAAAAATGCACATATCACAAGTTTGTAAGTACAGCAAACCGCACTTCTAGCCTTGGACCTAATTCAGGTGACTGCAGCTCCACAAACTCCTCAGTCCTAAATTCTCTTTATCTAAGAGCACAACCCTGCAAACTCTTCACTTGTGCTTTATAAGATAACACATTGCAAAACTGCAAAATGACCATAATGACCTGAATGGCACAACTGACTGAGTGTGGGCCCTCTCATCATTTAGATTCCTGGAAATGCCGGAGTCATCCATGAGAGCACCTAATTCAACCTCCCATCCTTACCAATCACTCAGCACAGTTCTAGACCAAGCTGGTATCTGTTATCTAACGCAACATAATGAGCATTTAGCAGTTCAAAAATATATGAAGCCGATACCAACTTTCGCCCTCCCAGTGTTGGCAATACTTTGTTATTTGGGCAATCCTAAATAGAGGCTTGGCGCAAGAAAAACAACCAAAAAAAGAAAGAAAACAATAAGTCAGCCATGTACAACATTTTACTAAAGCCTCTTTAATGTGTTCGCTACATTATACCATTTGCTGTATGTATGATGTCAGCTGCACCTAATGAAGATTTAAGGGGTAATAATATTGCTTAAAGTAGTATGTTCTCACTCCCATTATATATATGACTGTGCATCACAAATGAATTAGGTTTTGCAAGTCAAGCACAGTAAAACATATCATATTAAACAGGTTATACTGATACTGAAGAAAGCACTAAAGATATTCAAATCAATTAGCCTTTTAGATGTCATTTAAAGAACTGTAATAGAAATGTGATTCTGCTGGCTAATGATTAAGGTTGTGAAAGCAGGCCTGAGTCTGAGTAGAGCACAGTGACAGGATTAAATCAAGAATTTTATTGTGTGCAAAACCCTATGTTCTCAAACCAAAGGTTGTTAGACGAGATGTGTGGTCTGAACTAAAAGAAGCTTGCTCAGGGCCATTGTCAAGAAGTCTTGTCGTGAAGATGCAAGGGAAGTGCTTTTTTGGAATGGACTATCATATGTTGAGGGTATAAGTCCTCTGCGAAGGACAAGCTGGTCAGAGGGTCTCTCCTGGACACATGAGACTACTTTATTCTTCATTAGAGTAGTAAGCTGCATTTTTCTCTCACTGATTTTTGAATGAACATTTTAGATCTAGGTATTTGTTCTAATTTTAGTCATGACACGCCCAAGCTCTGAATCTCTACACCAAAGACCCAACAGAAAATGAAGAAGAAATAAGGCTTTCTCAGAAGTGTCATTGGAGAATACCCCCTGTTTTGGCTGTGACACAACACTCTGTGGTTCCAAAGCCAGAATGTTAGCATTTAGCCCTCAAAGTCTAGACAAAATTCTACTTGGGACGAGGGATGCACAATATATTGTCTGATGATCACTATTGCAGAATCAGTCTCTGCAATACTGATTTTGGAGAAGGCTGTAACATGCAAATGTGACTGTATCCAATCATAGTGTTTCTAATAGTGTGACCAGTCAGATCCAGGTGAGTAACTAATCCAAAAAAGTCTAATAATTTTGGCGCTTTAATATTTGAAATCAAATTAATCGCAATGTGTAGCAGTTGAATTGCAATACTGATATTGTTAGTTTCGTGTGGCTCTGCTCAGGACCCAGGCTGGATTCGAATCGGCTTCATCAGAAAGATTGTGTGAGCTACAAGAAGAGTTAAGTGAGCTGAGGAGAGCAGGGAAGAAACACAAAAAGGCAATAAAAGCCTATAAAAAACAAACTTTGCCCTAACTTAGGCAAATGTAATTAAAGGGAACATTTAGCATGAGATCAGAGAGAGAGAGTGAAGAGTTGAAGTGAGAAGCTGTGAAAGAGATGTGAATCCCCACGCACCGTTCATATTACATCCCACCACTTGCCGACAATGAGAGCATGGCGCCAAAGGGCTAAATAACACAAGGCTTTGAATTTCTGCTCTGAAAGCATAGAACTTTACAGCTGTTGCACTGCAGACGTTGTCGCAGAGAAGTTTTCAAAGGAACGAATATGGTCTGGCAGAGAGAATATTTGAATTGAAATTATAATTTTTTGACTAAATATTAATAATTAAACAGACCTGCACTACAGGTATGGCACTTCGAAATGTAAATGTTGCTATAGCTGCAAAACAGAAAGATCATAAGTTTTTAGTGCATTAAAGAAGGATGGAGTGAAGGATGCATTGAAAGTCTGGAGGAATCTTCAATGACTAGAGTGGAATCGTGGCAATGCCACTCGATGTTTTGAGCAAATAGTTTTGTTGTTTTTTTTGCAGAAACAGTCATCACACTCTTTTTGGTTTAAGAGAAAGACAGGGATTAGTTATAGTGCCAATGCTAAATATACACTTTTTGCTTGTGTGTATTAAGGTTGTGTGCCCATTGCTACCCCACTCCTTTTCTATTCTAATGTGTTATAACATACACTTTGATTAGTAGACATGTGGCAAATTTTGATGAAGAAATCAAAGAGTATACTTTCATTTCAAATGTGCATAAATGGAATAGATTTTGTTTTTTGCGCCAAGAATATTGCTTTTAGCTCATTAGGGAACACTGTGGTGTCTGACTAGTGACTACATAGCTGTTTAATCTCAAAAACATGAATAGTCAAATTAGACTTTGGAGAATTAACCCATTCATTGTAATAGATCAGAAGTTCATGTCCTATTTCACAGAGGAGAATAAATCCTTAACTCTGCCTCTACAGAAGAACCATTATTATTGTGAGAAACCTCAAAAGCAGGGCTGGGCAATTCATTTCTACAGGGGGCCACATAGAATATTTGAACTGTGTTGGACTGCTGCACCGACGATAACTTGAATTTAATTCTGCTCAATATTCATTTTCTCCCATTGTAAAATGCAGTAAATTTTAAATTTTGATATGCTTCTATTGATAATCAGGCGTATAAGAATTTCCAGTAAATATTTATGTAAATGTATTAATTGTGGTGTAGGTCGAACAGGTAAATAATAATTTTTTAGATTTAGATATGTTAAGGAGCGTCATGGCTGGAAATAGAGTTTAGATTCTCTGCCCGAACTAAAACACAGCCAATATTTCCTGCCACTACCCTTGGGCCGGGTGGGGCAGTGATCAAGCATTATAACGGCCCATTTAACAATTGTCCGGTTTAAATCAGGCTCAGGCCGATAATTACAGTTAATGTGCCGGGCCGGGTTGAGCTAGGTAACACAAGGTGCTCGGGCTCGGGTAGGGTTTCATTTTTTGGGCCCGATCTAAGTTCTAACTGAAAACAACACTGTGAGACCTGAAATATGTCAATCACAAACATCATTATAAGAAAACAAAACAGCTAACAATAAAAATATCCATAAGCGGCTATTAAAGTCAACTGTAAAACAATCTAAGAGCAACTGAAAAACAATCTAAGGGTTTATCAACACACACAAGGCATTTATATTTGCCAAGCTAGGCTAAAATATGAGGCAACGGATGATAATGAACTCTGAATTTGAGTAAATTCATACTGCGTGCCCGGTCCCACCCCGCCCATCACAATAAAGTGTTTCAGGGTATCCAGGATATCCTGACTCCTTACAAGATATGCTCAACAGCACTTCTGGAAAGGATGCTTCCTTCGTCTATGAGAGAGTCAAATCTCTTTAAGTCTGGAGAAGCAAACAGCCTGAGGACTGTGCCACCTACAGGCCTATGTGGATCTGAAACTCCTCTCCAGTATATTCATAACATGGTTGACAAAGTCCCAGTGAAAACTAGGGAAGCACCAAAATGAATTTTTTTGGACCGAAACCAAAAAACGAAATTTCTTTTCTCCCATTTTTGGCCTGAAATTTTCGGTAGTTCAATTTCGGTGCATCCCTAATGTAAACGATTTGGCTTAAGGTCACATTTCAGGGTGTCCCTGGACTATCAGGCATGTGTGTTATACACCAAAGAGAATGGATTATGGAAAACATGAGAACCCATTATGTGCTATACTGGTCTAGACGTTTCGAGTACTCATGCAAGATGGTTTACATAGTTCATTCCTGTCTAACCTGCATAAGTAGACATGATCCACTAATCCAGTTAATTGCCTGTCAAGATGTATGACCCTTGTTCTGTTTTGTTTGATTGTGTTGTGTGGACATATATTTACTTGTATTGTATGTGAAAATTAATACAAATATACATGGAAACTTGAAACTCATGATTTCATTTATCATGAAATGTTCACACAATAAAGAAATTCTGGTGCTTCGGAATTGAGTAATTGCTGTGTTTATAAAAATTCCCATATCTAACAAATGAAGGGGCTCACATACAGTACAGTAGGTTACATTAATATAAGCCAGACAGGTGGGTAGCCAGAGGTATGCATCTCGATGTTCCGCTCCCTGTGGAATGGTATGTCATTCCCTGTCTTTGGAGTGACAGATCTGATGCCACTTTTTGCAGCTGTCAGCATTTTAGCCAAGCCTTCCCAATCACAGTCATATCACTGGTGTTACAGAGTGCTCCCCCGAGGGATGACGACTGCAAGTGACAGCTAACATCACATAGAGGATGGCACTTGAAAGATGATTGGCGCTGACTTTTTTTTAGCACTGCAGTGGTGACAGGTAAGTGGGAATATGATGGTCTATGGGGTTGAAGGCCGTCTGTGGGGTTGAAGAAGAGAAGGTTTATTCTGACTGCATGGCTGGCTCCTGGCTTCGCGTTCTATTCTGAGATAAAGCATGCAGAGCCCGAAGCTTAGGTCTGTGACAAACAGAGTGGGAGAGCACATTTTCTACTCCTTTAAAAGACGGCGAGAAGAAAATCTTCAAAGGGGCTCCTTAACCTGAAGTCCTTTGATCCAGAAATCTATAAGGCAGAGATGTTTAATAAAAAAGATCAGGCCCCTCCCCTCCCTTCCCTTCCACTTGCTCCACAGCCACACATCGTCAATCACCCTTTCTCATCTCTTGGACAGAGAGTAATTGGTTTGCTTTGGAGAAAGAGATAATCAGGTGTAATTTCAAAGCCTGCCTGTCACTATGGATTGTACATGGGAGGAGGTAGATAACAGTGGTCTTCTGTGTACTTGGCCTCTCAGCCAACAAAAATAAAATTGCCTTCTGTGCTTATAAGGCAGGACTTCTTGGAGAGATATTCTCAGAGACTCTGACAGATCAAATCAGCTCCTTCTTCACACGCATCCCCGCCTGTTCAGGCAAGGCGGTTGCACTGTCAGGTCTGGGAGGAGAGCGCGTGGGCTGCAAGGGTCAGGAAGGTGATCTCTCGCAGGGACTTCAGTGCAACCTGCCAAACTAATCTGCCTTGTGGCCAGGAATCCTCGCCTGCTCATCCCTGCTGCGCCTTGGGGTGGCCATTCCATCTCAGAGTCGAGGCACACTCTGTTATCTGCTGCCTCGTCTCCAGAGCTGCTCTGTGACTGAGGCGTCTGCTTTTACATTAGAGCGGCAGAGCATGAGAGGGACTATATTATAGGAAATAACATCTTTCTGTTCGTTTCTGTGACCAAATGATATTTTTTGTGTGGGAGCAAAGGAAATAAAAAAGTAGCTTTCAACAAAAAAACAAAAAACAAAAGAAAAAAGCCATTTTGCAGTTTTCCTTCTTTCCTGTGTTGCCAGCCCACCATATCAACATGCTTTCAGAAAAAATCTAGAGGCTGTGCTGAATGTATCTGTTTAATCAACAGCTGTGGCTCCTTTCTCCAATTATCTGTTTTAACAAGGCAGGCAATGTGGCAATGCACAGAGAATCTTAAAGCAGAACATGTTTTTTTGATAGAACATGTTTTTCTTTAATAAATCTGTTATTGTAGTCTATTATATTTATTGCTACTAATAATTATTGTTTGCTACTAAACCAAAGAAATCTCCTGAACACTCAACATTTCTGTTTCATCCTCTTCACGTAGGAAGTGTACTTTTAAAACCAAACTTCGGCCAGACCTAATTAATTTGGAATTAGAACTTACTTAGAGGGGGTGGACTGAATGAGATGGGTGAGTTGGGGTGGGGGGCAGAACAATTGGAAAATAAGAACAAGCCCAAATCTATTCGCTGGAGCCCAGGAGTGTGTTTTAATTAGGCAGAGACTCATGGGAGTAAGCTGTGCGTCTCAAGCGGACCTGCGGGTGCCCAAGACATTTTCAAACACTTTTAAAAACGGCTCCCCGCGGACATTTGATGTTTCACTTGCCGCACTGCCTCTGCTACCAAATAATCTCTGGAAAAAAGAACATTTGGTTTCAAGCATGCAGCTATTCCTCAAACACTCGACTTCGTTAAGACAAACCTCCAGTGTTGTTTATTTGGTATGAGCCACATTTACAGAAGTGTGGGAGTGAAGTGAACATAAATATGCCAGTTCTGAAACCAGAGATACTGCAGCAAGGAACAGCCACAACAAAAATATGTACTTTCAAGGGGTAAACACTCTCCTTCAAGTGTGTTGAGGATAAAACTACTGCTACTGTGGTAAGACATGAGGAAATATTTATAAAGATTCGATTTCCGAAGAGACTGTTAAAATAAAAAAATTGAAAAAACAGATTTAATCAGATTGGGCAGGGCTTTTCAAATTCTAGGTCACGACCCAAAATAAATAAAACATGCCCCATAAATGGTCTGAATCAGAATCAGAAAACTTTATGATCCCAGAGGTGACAGATTATGTAATAACTACAAAGACACACAGAGTCACAGAGACAAGTCTAAATAGTCCAATAAAAATCTATAGAAAACTTCAGCATGGAAATACACTGTGCTAAGTGAATTCTAAGGACACAGATGGAAGTTATGTTATTGCACTTAATACAGACCTGTAGTGTATAAGTACGTAATGTTGACAGAATTGATATTTCACATGGTAAGATATTGCACACAATGAAGTGATTTCGGCATCCATTTAGAAAATGTCCCATGATACTGCACATGGTAAGACTACTGTACATAAGTGTTTGGGTTAGGCTGATAATGATAATGTTTTAGATCCTGAAAAGAACACTGCACAACATTGTATATGGTAGAATAATGCACACAGCAAAATAATGCACATAGAAACACTGGGATGCAGCGATCATGTTTTTTCCCCACACTGTTCTGCACTAAATCCAATTTTACAAGACTAATTAAGCATGCAAGTGCCCAGTTAGACTCTATGATTTTTAGAAAGGCAGATTGCCGCAAAATGTGATGTAACTCATTATGAAATTGATAAATATTACCAAACCTTAAGGAGTTGTTTGATAAGATTGTTGATAAGATCCTTCCACTTCATAAATGATCTAATGTAAACTGTAACATGTGGGTCATTTAAAAAGTTTGAAAAGCTCTGAAGCAGTTATTCACTCTAGCTGGTGTGAAGCATGAATTTTAACCATAATAAAGACTTTTTGAAACACGGAAATACAAAAAATCCATCACCACCAGCATTTAAAATGCTACAGTCACTGCAGACATTTATCTTAGGCATCCTTGAATGATTATTTAAGTGTCTGTCTCAGCCCCAAGTCAGCACACTGTGCCTGGTCTATTGGAAGAAAAGGCATAATCGTTCCTACAGCTTGATTTTCTAAGCGGAAGGGAGCGTGCAAGGATGACAGCCAGTGCAGAAGCCCATTCTTAAAAGCCCAGTGTCTCTGGCCTGACTCTGATATTAGAAATGAGGAACAGAATGTGTGTCATAGCAGTATTCAGACTGTGATACATACTACAGCACAAGGCATCTCAGAGTAAAAGTGTACACTACTGTGGCTTCAAAGAACCCTTTTTTTTTTTAGTGCGGCTCCACCGCCTCGGTTTGGCATGAGCTCCTTCCATCCAAAGGAATGAGTTCCTTAAAGCATGAAAAGCGCAGACCGATCCAAGGTCAGCACTTTCACTTAGACATTTTAAACCTCGGGCAGAAGTTCCGTCAACACACGCTTGTTGCTGAATAAGGCATGAGGGCACAGGTTTGTCATAAAGGCGTATGAATAAATGAAAGAGGTTGTGAAAGCAAAAGCACAAGGGCGCAGTTAGAGGAACACATCTTCACACCTGGCTGGTCATATTGACTCCAGCAGTAAGAAATGCCACGGGCAATAGACTGGGTCAATGGAAAAGAATCTAGTTTTCCACAAATTATCAGCAGGGCATATTAGAAAAGACTGCTGTCAGTTTGGCTCATGGTAAAAACATGCTCCTACACTGGGAAAGCGATTTACGGTATCCAACTGGAATTTTTTTTTTTGCTTTCCCCAGATTAATTCTACCACCTAGGACTTCCCCAATAATACAGTATCACCCAGGCCAAGAGGGTGAAAGCACACATGACTTCATGTCACTGGGCACGAGTCATGTGAAGCCACCACAGTTTTTGAACTGTCATAATGTCACTGGGCAGCTCAAAAACTTAGATGACACAAAATGCCAGTTTTTTTACATCAGCTACGAGACACCCACTAATATGGCACTTAGTGATGGGAGAGACTGAAGACTCCCAGTCACGGATGGATTTTGATCTCCCAGTGATTAGGCCAGTTAGAGAATCGCCCCTTTCTGAAGCCCCCGAAGTTTGTACTATGAGGGATTCAAATTTACATGGACAATATCATTTGATCTAACAGTTTACTACATTTATATGCTGTTCATTTTTCATGCATTTATATGCTGTTTGCTATAATGTATTACTCCTATGATGAAATCCTTAATGAAGGCTTTTTCAGTAATATTTCAGAATCTTTTACATATTATGCATAGTTTGCAACTGCTAAGTAAAGTCAAAAGATATTGTTTTATTTTAATTTATATTTATTGCAGATTATTCAACAGTGAAAAAGTGTGAATAAAATGAACAATTTAACCGAGCACACAGAGAGCTTTATTCACAGATTTGGGGTCTTTAGTGCTGTGAAAGCCATGCATTTGTACACTCATCCTGGATAATCAGACCTCCCTAAATGCCTGTTGTCTCACTGTCAGTGCGATTGACAATAATTACCTCGGGCCTTAATGAGTCAGACATCTGCGAAGCATCAAAAACAGTAATTAGACCCATAATGTGTTGGTTCCAGGACAGGTAATTATGGGGTGCAACAGTGCTGTTCGCCAGGGCAAGAGCCATCAGTGTACATAAGATTGTGCTCTAGTATCATATATTATAACATCCTATCACAGTGTAGATCATCAATTCTGCATGAGCTAAATCTTCTCAGTGGAAAATAATGAGGATCTGTAGGTCTTGGTAAGTGGATGTATATATGGCCGTTTCTCTCAGAGCTATGACGCTCTCCCAGGAGAGCTCTTCTTTAAAATGGCCATCTGTGGCTCAGACATAGGCGCTGCAGATGAAGCTTCTAGTTGGAGCAGAGCAGCAGAAGTGACAGCACTGAGCAAGCTGAATAATACATAACCCTGACTACATCTGAACATGACTTGACCACTCTAGAGAACACCACACCAGGTGCTTATGTACAGTTAGACTGCAATGTATGGGTACGTGTATCAAAATATTCAACATTACTGTGTGATAGACAGTGAATATAGGTTAACAGACAGAGTCCTATTGCTTTTTTGTGCCTTATCCACCCCTTTTTGTTACAAATGGTTTAAAGTTTCCCCCCACCTAGTAGGAGGTTTATGGATGTAGTAAGGGAAGACATGCAGGCATTTGGTGTGAGAGAGGAAGATGAAGAGGTTAGAAGGAGATGGAGATGATTGATCTGCTATGGTGACCAATAATCGGGAGCCGCAGAAAGGAGGAGAAAATATTTCCAGTTTACTGCCAGCAATGTTATATGAATATATGTGCTACTCTACCATGCTACCAAACTATTCATTGTAAACTTGTTTTAGTATTGTAAACTGTTTTATTATTGTATGCTTTTACACAATATCCTTGGAGATCTCAGTTTGGACAGTTTGAATCATGTTTGCTTAGCTTGCTAATCAACTCAGTGAGGCTAGCCTGAACGAGGTGTGGTGTTACTGACTTGTGGTACTGCTCATTGTTATCCTGTATTTTCTACAGTCTTGTAATGTAGGTTCTACTTGTGGTAAAGTGGTCAAGACATTAAAGTGGCCGAAGTCACAGAGGAAGATACAGCTGTCTGTGCCTGGACGCCCAAACCAGCACACTCAGCCTGAGTGTCAAAGCGTGCATCTGTTCACTGACAAAACAGAAATGTTTTTTGCTGTCCAGTAACTTTGCCTTAGTGTCTAATGGAAAAGATATGGTGGCTGGCTTCATGTGACTAGGAGCATTAGTGGCACAGCACTATGTTTGTTGAAAGGAACAGTGTTGGGTCCCACTGTTCTCAAGATTAAAGCACAGTCTAGAAATATGAACAGGATGACAATGCAAATTAATTTAGAAAAGTAATAACTTGTCATACTGCAGAGACAGACTCCCTCTGCACTTCGACTGCACTTGCTCCTCCAGAAGCATACTGACCATCATGAATAATGAATGAGGCTCGGTGGGAATAATGCATAACTGTGGATCCCGAAGCAGGGGCTTCATGGTTCTGCAGTGTGTATCGTCCAAAATGCCCAATTTCAGACCCCTGCAGGCCTCTGGATGAATTCAGTCCCTGTAGCAGCAGGGCACTCAAATCACCACTCAGTTCAGCACTGTGCTGATAGCTGCCTTTCCAACGCAAACACACAGCCTTATTCCACCAACAAGGGATTTTCTATATCCGCCTTTTAATGATTCATAAGAAGTGCAGCAGGGGGCGTGGTGCTGCCTCCTCGCTGAGAAAGAGGCTGTCAACTTGTTTTTTGTCACTGAGAGCACATGAAAACACTCATTTGATGACTGTGAGTCTGTAGAAGTGTGTTTTCATATGTAACAGAAAAATCGAAGGAGCAAGAACATGTGAGAAAGGAGATAGTTTATCAGAAATAGAGAGATTAGTGTTGTAGATGGAGAAAAAGAAGCAAGAAAAACAGAGGGCATGTGTGTGTATGTGTGGTAGTGTGAGAGAGAGATAGAGATAGAGAGGGAGAGAGAGAGAGAGAGCGAGAGAGAGAGAGAGAGAGCGAGAGAGAGAGAGAGAACGAA
>JBBMFX010021698.1:0-12410 GCA_037832545.1 Rhabdalestes septentrionalis | reverse complement strand
CTCTCTCTCTCTCTCTCTCTCTCTCTCTCTCTCTCTCTCTCTCTCTCTCTCTGTCTCTCTCTCTCTCTCACACACACTCTCTGGGACTTGTCATCTGTCACTGATCCGAGATCAGACTGCTAACTACTTCTACATGTCCAGCCAGGAGCAGCATCACTTTTTTCCTATCAGCTAAAAGTTGTCCAGTGAAACAAAAGTATATTGGAAGGGAGAAAAAAAAATAGATTGGCTGGAGATAGAAAAGTGTGATTGTTCTTCCTCAATAGAAACGAGCCTTTTCTTTCCTTCCCTTTCCTCCTTCCTGAAGGGAGGAGGCCTGAGTGGCACCTGACAGGAATAAACCTTCCACACGCCAAGTCAAGCAGGGTCAGTCAGCCTGCTGCGAAAACAACATCATCAGAGGAGGAGGGAGGGAGGGGGGAAACGGCAAAAGAAAGGGGAGAATATAAATAGGGAGGAAGAGAGAAATGAGAGAGCGAGAGAGAGAGTGAATGATACAGAGTATTATCAAGAGAAATAAAAAAATGAAAGAGGAAAAAGTGGAGGAGAGAGAGAGAAGCGGAGAGAGAGAAACAAACAGGATTGGGGTCAACTGCGGGGGCAAAGGTGGGGAGAAGAAAAAGAAGGAGGAAGAATGAGAGGAATATGGTGCTCTGACAGGGAAGGGCAAAAGGGCAAAACATGATGAAAAATGTTTAAATTTTATTTGGATCATCTGGAGGCATCTGCATCCATTTCCACCCTGTTTCAGGTGAGACGTTCTTTGTTAGGCTTGAATGATTCATACATAAGTCCTTGTGTGTGCGATTCATCGGCGTCTGACCTTGTAAATGCTACAGAATGAATGGGAACCAATTCCCAAAGAAACTCCAAATTGTTGTGGAAAGCCATCAAGAAGAGTGGAAACTGCATTAGCTGCAAAGGGGAACCAACTCTATGTTAAAGTCAATACAATGTCATTGAAACCCCTGTTGGTGAGTAACATGTGATGGTCAGGTGTCCCAATACATTTGTCCATGTACTGAATGTATGTGTATGTGTAAATATTCAACGAAAAAAAAAAAGTATATATATAAATTAGGGGTGGAGTCAAACCCGAATACGGTATTCCGAAAGGCACAAATAACGTGTTCTTTACGAATACGGTATTCAGACAAATACTTTAAACCTTTCGGGAAACCCACCCCCCGGTCACACACCCGCATGGTTAGGGCAGTCGAACTGCGATCAGAAAGTCGTGGTACCGTCCCCATACACCGGTCCCCGGTACGGAGTTAGCGCGCTGCAATATGAATTTTACTCTAATACAAATACGAATACTGTTCCCTTTTAACGAATACAAATACAGATACGAATAGCGGCAGCTAGACACACCCCAAATAAAGAAATAAAGAAATAAAGAACTGAGCACCCTGAGCTGTTTTTTTTTTTTACCAGGCATTGATTTAGAGAAGGGCTGCCTATTGCCTGAGGTGGCTTTCAGCACTGTGACTAAATGAAAAGCACTGTAGGTCCCACTGAACACCAGAGAACGCTGGGACCTGCAGAGAGAATGGAACGTCAAGGCCCTTCGCAGGTTTTGACATTAAACCCACTCAGTGTTCCAGTATCTCTGGGCCTAAGGCCCTGCAGAAGTAACCAAATCTTAGCAGAGAAATGCACCGTTGGCTTCATACCCGCGGGGCACCGCTTCCAGCACTCCATCCTCGGTTTGAGTAGTTTTGCTGGAGCTCTGGGATCCTTCAGCATTCTGTACCCTTAGGGGGTGCCTCGAAAATGAGAAGTTCCCACTTCACTCTTGGCCTGCTTCAACACACAGATAAAGGACTGAGAGAGCGCCGGCAGACAATTTTCCACTTCGAGTTTCCATGGATATCTTTGACGACCTCCTCAGGCCAAGTCCACGCGTTTGGACTGAACTGATTCTGCTACCAGTCAGAGAGGCTTGCATGAACCTTTGGCTTCTTGATATTGATCATTTCATCACTGGGGAGCACCAAAGCCCAGCATCTCTATTTCTGGGCCAGGCAGTGAACTAAATGATGAATTTTCTTAAAAGCTGATAGAGAGCACCAAGGATTCCAACACAAGACTGCGCAGTACAAGTTAGTTTATGCTGTTAAATAGGCCTCTGCATCACCTGAGGGCACAAAAGCATCTCAGGATTGCCGAAGTGGGCCTGATATCCTCACCCTTCAGAAGTTTTTCAACGATTTGACAAAGACTCGTCCTTGACTGACTTTCCACGCGACTCAGACTGACCTTTACTGACTTCTGGCTGGTCTTTGACTCTTGTGACTCACATTTTGAGAGCATGAAACACTCTCAAAGCAGACCCACGACTTAATTCAGACTCACCTTAACAGTTTGTGTCAGACTCCTGACTCATGCTGGACTTGCTTTCAACTTACAAGTGACTTGATTTGGACTGAACTGTGATATGACTAGTGCTTAACTGACAAATGACTTGTCTCAGACTCGCCTTCGGCTTATGACTCATTTCACACTAGTAATTAACTGGCTGACCTGATTAGCTGACCCAAACTCGCACCCCAGACACTTGCGACTCAACTCTGTCATTTAGAAGCCCGAGACTCGCACCCCAGCGACTCTTGACTCAACTTAAAGTGCAATAACAATAATATTAATAATATTTCAGTCTGCTCTGTCTATGTTATTACTTCATAAACGAATGAATAGTTTATTAGGAACGTCATTAATAATGCATGGCAATTACATTATAATTTAATGTAACATTGAATCATTAATTAATATTGAGACAAATGATACCAAGCAGGTTCTCACCTGGTCAACAAGGCCCTGAGAATCCAGAACATTCCAGGAGCGGCACCGGGCCGCACAGGCTATGTAAAGCAAGGCTAATAATTCAGATTGTGCCGCTCTCACAAAGAGCCTCATTTACCGCCTTCATTTGCATAATTCATTTTGTCTTGTAAGGAGGAGGGGACGGGGGAGTGCAGGCAAGCATCATCGAAGCTGTCAATAATGCAAGCAAATCGTCCCCTCACACTCACCTGCATGCAAATACAGCGCAGCTTGCGCAAGTCGAGGCCTCGCTGCTCTCAAGATTAAACAGGCTCAGTGCCAGGCAGCCCGCCGCAAAAAGAGGGGACTAATCTTAACATTGCCAAATGAAAAGTGCAGTGTTTTTCTACCAAGCTCCATTTCCCATGACTGTAACGTACAGGCAACTGCCAGAAAAGGCCAGAGAGACCATTGATATCATCAGGCCATGCTGAATTCAGTCACCTAAATGGTTGCCAGATTCTAGCCAATCCTGAATTAAGTAGGGATGTCATGATTAACCGTTTTCACGATTAACCGCAATACAAAATGGTATGATTATTTAATCGTACCGTCTTTCTGTATGCACTGTTAAAAATGTAGATTATGACGCTGTTATCAACAGACCATTGGGACTCACTCAGGATGAAAATGTTTAGCTAGCGTTGCATTTTTACTAGAAACACACAGACAGTATGACCAGCGAATGACGGCTCACTAAATAATGGCAGAGGAAAAAACATAATATGCTTTATTTCCACCAATGAAGTGATTGGACACAGAGGCGCTCCTAGGGTCTGTTGGGGCCCCAAGCAAAAATTCACTGGGGGCCCCCCCTCTAACCAGTATTTTTACCATAGTTTTAAGTGTCAGCTCTCGTTCGCCATCTAATGACTTGGGTCCCTAGCAGCTGCCTGCCCTGCCTGCTGACAAGATGCGCCTCTGATTGGACATATTCAAGATGACGGGTATCTTTGTGTCTTTTTAAAATTAAAAAAAGATAGCAATAAATAAAAGGTAAAAACTTCAAAAGAAAGTGATTGTCTATATTGTGAAATTAACACATGCAAAATAACCATGAAACCGTGATTATACCCTAGATGATTATTGTGCCATCAAAATTAACAATCCTGACACACCTCGTTATAAGTCTAAGAACTGGCTTCAGGATGTAACTCGCAAATATACACTCTGAGGTTTTAGTTGAGAGTAGTGGTGATCAGAACATTGTTAACTTTGGAGTATTTTTAAGGTAAGATGTTGGTAATGCATAACTACTGATAAAAGTCATAGGGACTTTCACTTATGTATGGCTATGGTATGAAATGCTAATTTCAACCACACATGAAGTATCTGAAATGTTCAACAGTAGGTATAATATCTTTCATTTGGAATTTGGAATAGGCCTATTTCTTAACCCAGCAGTAGATGCTGCTAATGCTAAATCATAGGCCTCATTCTAAACTGGGCAAAACAAAGATTTAATGCACATCCACAGGCCCGAATGCTGAATTCAGCAATGCATATCCCAAATGTTACGCCTAAATGCCATTTGTAATGCTAAAAAACTAGCTTTATTCTACAGCTTTGCAGATGTCCTAAAAGATAAGATAAGATAAGATAAACCTTTATTAGTCCCAAAAGTGGGAATTTTGTATAGAAAATATACATTTACAGTCTACGATGTACAGTGATAAAATTTAGTATAAATATTAGTATGGAAGTATATAATGTATTATGCAAATAAACATATATGTATGCAAAGCAGACTAAAATGAAAATTGTCCTATAATTATTGAATGCGGGATAAGTTAAATAGTTCACAAACTGTGAAAAGAAGTGTCAAACACCACATCTGCTAAAGAGGAACAAGGACCACCATGCTTGCTAATTGCTCTAGCTTCACACACTCCTATTTATATTGAGGCAAAGATAGTATTGTCTTTAGGACGACCCACGACAAATCCTTGTACCAAAACTACGATTAATTAGTGCACAGAGAGTGTGTTATGAAGGTCAATAGACCTTCTTCCAAAGCCCTTAGAAAGATTATATTTTTTATATCTTCACTTGATGTGTCACATCACCTCTCTGAATGGGCCCTGTTCAATTACTGGTAGAGCCCTGCAGTGGAGATGCTCCTGCTGATGCAGATTCTCTGAATTGAGGATCCAAGAGCGTACCCGGTTTCACCTTTGCGCCATCGTTTCCCTCATATTAGGGCACATAAACCCGCATCGCGCTTCATCACCCATCCCGCTCGCCTCTCCATCATCTCCCATTGTGACAAGGACGCCCATAAAAGCACATGAATTACGAGGCTTAAGAGGGACCCGGCACTTTGCCAGGTGACGTTTCTGAAGGATGTGCCATAAATTCCCAAGCTGATGGCCACGTCCAGCTCTCCAGAATTGAATCGAGTGCAATACTGCCACTTCACTGTATTTGAGAAATATGACGAGGATCAGTAGATAACTTTAGCCATTGGTCATCGTTATTGGACCACCTGAGCAAAGTCAAACTGGGAACATACTGACAAATGGTAACTACTTTACCCACCATCCTCGGGGGCCCATTTAAGTGGGAGTAGATAGGTTGTGCTCCATTCCCACCACTCTTTACACATTCATTCATTAAACAGTTCCTATTAGCGTTTACAAGTTAGTAAAATTTTTGTGTAACCTTTTCATTCTCCTGTTTTCGACTTTTGTAATGTTCTCCTGTCGTTTCCCATGCTTCCATGTCTTTGTTTATTTTGCCATGTGTCTGTCTGGAAGGTGTGTTTTTTGTTGTTTCGATGTTAGTCTCCACCCTTGTCCTGGCTCCCACCTGTCTTATGCCCAGCCAAGGTCTTCTCATTTCTCGTGCCATTTTAAATATGTCTGTTTCAGTCTGTGTTTGTGGATTTTTGGTAAAACTTTCCATTAACACCATTGTGCCATTTTGCTTGTGTCTTTGGTAACTTTGTTGATATTCCCTGGCGTTTATGTGTAACCCCTGGATCCCTCGTTTACGTTTGTGTATGTGTTTTTTAATTGTTCACTAAATGATTTGTTTACATAATGTTTACATTATGATTATTTGGTGCAACTGAAGTTTTTTAAAAAAAATAGAGATAGATAGATGTGCTCCTTTCCCCCACTCGTTACACATTCATTCATTGAACAGTTACAATTAGCTTTTACAATTCAACAAAATGCAGATTGCCTGAGTGCGAAAAAGGGAATATTTGGCACCAACAAGCCATTTGGGATCCTTTTATTGAAAATACATTTGTACTATCGTGACTGGAGGAACGATTTCTAAGAGCTAGCTTATGCAGTTCCGTTAGCATGAGCGATGCCTGGATCTTTATGACCAGAAATGACTAGCTTGGTTGTTCTCCTTCATTCCAACTTCCAGCTCAGGGCATTTCATCTTCATCCTGTGAATCTATAAATATTGACTCAGTTGAGTCCGTTATTTTTTTACAGTGCATGAATTGCCCACATACTGTGTTAGCATTCTGTAATGACTTACTCATGTGTATCGTTTTCTCCTGACCTTTAGCATGGGTTGCCCAAGCAATAAAAAATATTTAGAGTTGTCTAATCTGCCCATTGCCGACTGTCTTGAGGCACGTTGTGTTAATTTACAGAGCCTTATGCTTATCACAATGCTTGTAAATCTGTTATCTGTGGTTTTATTCTTTTCAATAATAGAGTTGGCCTTCATGTCACTTTTAGTTCTGCAGAAATGGCAACAGAAAGACAGCACTCTTTAAAATAAGGCATGATGTTATTATATCATTTTATATATATATAACTTTGTTTTCTTGGACCATTTTATTATTATATTCACAGAAATTTGGGGATTTCTTTATATTTTTTTAGCATACTAGAAAGAACAACTTTCATTACTTTCTCATTTAAAAAAAAAAAGATTTTGTAAATCTGTAAGCAGAATAAGAAACAAAGCCAAATTTAACCCACTGTTTATTTTTTCATCTAGAAATATGTTTTTCACACTTTTAATGCGATGGACCTTTTGACAAACACTGTAGAATACAACCTTGAATGTGGCATTTTTCTGCAAGTGTGCAGATGCATGTACAGATTATGCTCAGCCACTTACTTCAACTTCTCTTTCACTGTAAATTTACTATTCATTCGATTTAGTTATTAGTGTTAATGCATGTTTAGCAACAGATTATGCTAATGAACGCTGCATTTGTTTTCAACTAGTTGTCTTGGTTTAATTTCGATGTTAACTGATGCCAAACTTTATAAAATTTGTTAAGTATCCTTCAGAACACAAAGCATTTATATCACCCTCTATATTTAGAAAGATTGCAACGTATATATCAGTAAAATGGAAACATCACACATCTAACATGTATCAGAACACCAGTCAGAGGTTCTAGCCACCGTGTGAACAGGGTTTCATTCCCCACTCAGGCAGGAAAACTGGCACGGCTTCTGTCACTGCTTTGATCTGTTAGATTCAGAGGGACTGAAAGGGTAATCCCTCTCTAGAACCCCTTCACCACCTCAAACAGCACCCCCTGCTGTTCCAAAGAAAGGCGATTTTCTACTATTCAGCTATAGTTAACTCCCATTCTTTAGGAATCTGCTTCATGAAATCTCAAATTTCACTAACCTACAGTTCGTGTAACATTCTTCCTGGTTTTTATTCTCTACTTTTGTAATTTTGTCCTGTCGTTTCCCCTGTTTCCATGTCTTTGGTTTATCTGCCATGTGTGTTTTTTGTTGTTTGGATGTCAGTCTCCACCCTAGCACTGGCTCCCACCTGTCTTGGTAACTTAATTTAATAAATGCATTTTACATTTACAGCATTTCCTGTACTTCTCTAACTACAGGGGGGTTAAGCGTCTTGCTCAGCAACCCAGTGGTGGTTTGCTGAAGGTAGGATTCAAACCCATGACCTCATGGTCCAGAGGCAAGTATCCTACCCACTGAGCTACCACCCTATTTCTTAGCATCTATGTGTAACACCTGGATCACTTTTACTTGTGTGTTTGTGTTGTAAATTGTTTACCAAACATTTCGTTTACATTATGTTTACATTAAGATTATTTGGTACAACTGAAGTTTTTTTTTTGTAGAGCTCAGAATACGAATGTAATTACGGAAAGTTTTCAGATGGTATTGTAACAATTAAAAATACGTTTGCATTTGAAAAGTAACCTGAAAGGTTTAAATGTCTGAATATTTTTTTTCAACATTATTCCATAATCTTATGGATTCTTACAAATGTGGAGATTCCAAAAATTGAATGCAATTAAGACACTACCACCACCATGCTTTGTAGCATTTTTACATTCAGGTGTTTCAAAGCTAGATTAAATGACATCCAATCTCCAGTCCCTCCATTCATAATTCAGCATTAATTAGAAAGTAGTTCCAGGTCATGTCATGTGTTTTTTCATGTCAAGTTCATTGAGCACTATACAGGTCTACATAATGCGCCATTTTTCTGCAAACATTTGCTTGGGTTTCTTGTGCAAGACAATTACTGCTGATAACAAAAAAATATATTTTGGCACAAAAATATTTCATTCAAACTATAAAAATGATCAGTGTCTGCTAGCTTCCAACAGTGTGTGCTTAATTTTTTATGTTGAATGTAGATCATTACAGAGTAATATTTCACCAAGTCAGGAAAAGCCTTAGGAAAAAATCACCAGTCTTAGGGAAAAAAATAATGATAAAAATAACAAAAACATGTTGGCCTGTTCCTCTACCAGTGAGTTTGGCCTACAGGGTGGTGTGTGTTTTCCCACCAGGAATTCCGCTTGCTCTCTGAAATCGTGGAGGGAACACACCACTGGCGTACAGATGCTGAGAGCAAGGCCCCCTGCTGGCTCATAAATTACGACGATTAAAAAAAAAAATACGTCAAATGCTTGAAGTGAAAGCCTCATCTCAGCATTCCTTGGTTGCAACCATCTGGGTGATAATTACAGCGATTATGTTTCTTTTCTCGTCGTCCCAGCTCCATTCGCCTGCCTGATTATTACGCCTGATCTGCAGAATTTTCTCTTCAATAAGATGAAAATGAACATTGCAGGTAGCGAGCAGTCAGAGTCTGGCTGGTCAGAACCATCCCGGTACTTGTGGCCTTTGGGATGGTTTTATTACGTTCTGTTCCAAACTTTTGTATATTTATCAAAACTAATATTGTAGTCACTATGAAGTTATTACTATATTAACACTTTTATACTGTTATTATATTATTAAATTAATATAACTGAATTTTTGTGACAATTTGGCAAAAATCTTTGGCAGATTTCAGAAACTTAGACTTCAGCAATCCTCAGAACTAGTGCCCCAGAAATGGGGTAGCACTTTTTGGACAATAGATTGAGAAAGATTTCACTAAGAATGACCATAAAAGCCCAGCCCAGTGTGGGCGGAGCCTAGTGGGTAGGATACTTGCCACTGGACCAAGAGGTCATGGGTTCAAATCCTACTTTCAACAAACCACCACTGGGTCCTGGAGCAAGACCCTTAACCCCTAATTGCTCCAGGTAGACTGCCCCCTATAGGTAGAGAACGGAAGGCAAGTGTCTGCTAAATGCCGTAAATGTAGTTCATTACGATTCATTTGTAGAGTTGTACCACCTTGTGAATTACTTTAATGTCCAAATTCCACATGATTAGCATGTTAGTCTTTGTTTATTGGATTTCTGGAATGTTAATATTGCATGTTTTATGTGTATATTTTTTATATATGTTGAAAGGTTTCAATTTATTTGCTACCAACTTGGCCAGGACTCCTTGGAAGAAGAGATAATGTATCTCAGGGGGACATTCCTGGTAAAATAAAGGATACATAAAAATAACTAGCTCTTCATTGGTCAATACCTTGTGATGTAAAGGTTCAGACTTCGCTAACTTTAATAAACCGCATCACCAGCACATGATTTGGAAACACACCAAATATCATGAAATATCAATCATAGCATGGGTTGAAACTGACAATATTTCAAGAAACAGTTGTAAAATTTGGAGTGTTTACGTCTGTTTACATTTCCTGAAGTTTAATTTCGCTCAATCAATGAGACAGCCTGCAATAGCCAATCAAATTTGAATGGAGTTCTGGTCCTTGTTAATAATGGGTTATAGATCACATTTACACACAGTTTTGTCATACAGGGTCAGATACCACATTAGCAAGTCTAAGTGAGAGAAGTCCAGGCACACACAGATCAAGGAAAAATATAAGAGATTTTATTTTTAAATTAGCATCTCTGAGTATGACGACTGTTCCATATCAGTGTCTGTTAAATTCCTACACAAGCACCTTAATCTGCTTCATGAAGGACTGATTAGGTGAATCAGATCTTATTTAATGGTAATAAAAGTACATCAAGTTTGAAAAAAAGATCAAACCTGAGGCCATTTTTGCAGTGGTCTCTTATTTTCTGGAGCTGTAGTTACTTCTGCTGCAGCACAGGCCTCTTTGCACTAGCTTTGTTACTCTGGTCCAAAAGTAAAGGAGAAAACTTTAGGCCTCAAACGTGTATTGAAGTCATTTCTATGTAAGCGGCTGAGTTATAAATCTGACTCTCTTTTTTTTTTTGCCGAACTATCTCTTTAAAGTGGCTGAAGTGAGTGGACTGCAGAGACTTTGGGACTGAAGGAGAATGATGTCGGCCTCCTCATTAGTCTGCCGGGAGCTCAGGTACTAAAAATACGTTCAGACATACCTACCATTCGTCTTCCATCTTAGAGAAGTGAAATTATGAGCGTGGCTGTTACGGTCACAGAAGCATTTCTAGGAGCAGGATTAACACCAGACCCAGCCTTTACTCACCTTAGAAACTATAAACCAAAGCAAGGTTCCTCATTAAATGTCCACAAGGCTTGTGATTCTACTAGAGAATAGTTAAACGAAGTCTGAGGCTGGAGTTTCTGATTAAGTATCTAATGAAGTGGAAACACAGTAGGTGTTCCTAATAAAGTGGCCACTGAGTGGAAGTGAAAGGTAGAGGCTTCTAATTAAAAAGACATGTAGAGGTCATAAAAAGACAAAAACTTTTACAAAGAATGGACTGAGATGTTCATCGAGCTTCTAAGCGAATGTCTCCGTTTGCTAGTTCGCTAGTGACAACCCTGAACTGGCTCTAGTTTTGAAAGCCAAACATGCTGTAAATTCTAAGGGTGTTTTCACACATGCCTCATTTAGTTGGGTTTAATCGCACTACAGTTGGTTTTCCTGGTTGGTGCGGTTGGTTTGGGCAGGTGTGAATGTAACAATCGAACCCGAGTGCACCAAAACGACACAGAAAAGTGTACCGAGACCTCCTTGAAGAGGCGGTCTCTCCTTGAGGAGGCGGTCTCTCCTTGAAGAAGTGGGGTCTCCTTGAAGGGGTGGTCTCTCCTTGAAGAGGCAGTCTCTCCTTGAGGAGGCGGTCTCTCCTTGAAGAGGCGGTCTCTCCTTGAAGAGGCGGTCTCTCCTTGAAGAGGCGGACTCTCCTTGAAGAGGCAGTCTCTCCTTGAAGAGGTGGGGTCTCCTTAAAGAAGCGGTCTCTCCTTGAAGAGGTGGGGTCTCCTTAAAGAGGCGGTCTCTCCTTGAAGAAGTTGTTTCTCCTTAAAGAGGCGATCTCTCCTTAAAGAGGCGATCTCTCCTTGAGGAGGCGGTGTCTCAGTACCCTTTCAAATGAACCCTGGAGCGGTTCGTTTGTGGTGAGAACACGATATGAACTAGAACAGACCCAACAGTAAACAGTACTGCGCCTTTCTGCACTAATCCAGCTGTCGTAGTCGGCTGAGCTGTGCATTATGGGATGAGGAGACGTGTTTGTTACGGTTAGCGCTTTAGCTACATAGCCCCATGGAGCTCGCGGACAAACCTGGAGCTGTGAGGAGGGGCGGAGCCTCATCCAAATTTGGTCTGAAAGACCACAGTAGATCCCAACTTACAAAAACTCATGAGAACAAAAAGCAAACAGCTCAGGGAAAGGGGCTTTAATTGATCAGTGGAACAGTGCAGGGTTAAGACAAAGAAACTCTGCCAGTGGGAAAGCCAAGTTTAAGAAATATGTTCAATGGCACATCTGGCCAAGTGATGTAGATGTGGTCACGTAATGCATGTTGGTTTGTTTCAACTTGTTCGGACCAGAGCGATCAGTGCAGAGTGAAAAGGACCCAAAACTGCAGAAAAATTCTACAATGTATCATCTGTTGCCCTTGGTCCGGATACGAACCACAGATGTGAAAGCTCCCTAAGCCACTTGCTCTGGACATCGGTCTGTTTTTGTTATCACTGAGCGTTTTATGCAACCACCATCGCTGGCAACAAGTCAGACTAAGCTGCTTTTATACAAACACAAATCAACTAAATCAAACAAAAGGCTCATTTGACCCTGGGGAAAAGACAAAAAGAACATATGTGAAGATCTAAATATGTCAAAGCGTTAAATCGATGCGTAAGAACGCAGTGAGCCCTCTTTGCATGAGGAGAATGTGAAAGATGGTGTGGTGTGTGTGTGTGTGTGGTGGGGGGGGGTGGTTGTAGGTCCAGCATATTGCCGAGCTACACCCACCTCCAGAAACGGCTCATGCTGAATGTTCTCCATTTCAACTTTCACATCAACAAGC
>JBBMFX010021669.1:0-12414 GCA_037832545.1 Rhabdalestes septentrionalis | reverse complement strand
CTCTCTCTCTCTCTCTCTCTCTCTCTCTCTCTGTCTTCCTCGCGCGCGCACGCACACACACACCCGATCTCTCTTTCTCTCTCTCTCGCTCTCTCTCTCTCTCTGTCTTCCTCGTTCCAAAACAAAATGGAAGTACTGGTAAGAGTACCGATAAAGTACCGAATAGAAGTAGTAATACCATTAAAACCTTAACAATACCCATCCCTAGTCCTTATACAGTGCGAGAGCCAACATATCTCTGGCAAAAGCTCACTCTATAGGCGAAAATCGCTGAAAAGCACATGCTTTTGTTTATTAATTTGTTCATATTTATTTAATATAGCACATTTTCATGATTTACTACTGGTTTTTTTTGTTTTGTTTTTTTTCTAATAAAGTTCGGTACTATTTTACATGGAATGTTGTGTTTTTATTTATTTATTTAAAAAAAATCCAGTATCCATTTGAAAAACTATCAGTTAATTAATTGGTTATCGGCAAGTACGTACCAACCTAGCTATCCGTATCGGTAAAATTAAATATTGGTAGACATCTAGTAAAAACAGTCTGGGGCTGAGTGTTGGAGGAATCAAAGATTTACATACCGAACATAATAAAGAGCCCACAGTTGTTGGTTTAATTTTCTTCTTCCTACTTTTGTCCAGCTTTTCCTGAGCCCCTCTTGAGTGCCCCCTTGGTGACTGGCTTGACCGTAGCAGGAGGCGCTACTGCTTTCTCCAGCCTTGCACTGGCTCTCTGGATAATGAGGAAACTCAAGCAGAGAGGTGAGCAGGCTGACTAATTTGTTCTGTTATCTGTATTTTCTGTGGTAGAACCTAAGGTTATCTATATAAAGATGTTATAATTTTTTTACACAGTACAAAGTTAATATTTAATTTAGAGTGTTTGTAATAGTGCATTAAAGTAAACTGGAGAAAAGTGATTAATTATATTCACTTCTGTTTTGTTTACAGCTGAAAAGTTTGATCTCAGGTGGGTTAAGTTCTTTATATCCTGCCCCTTTGTTCTACAAGATATATTTGTTTGAAACCACTGCTGTGGCTTCGAGGCTAACAAATGTCTGTGTTTTTTTAACAGTAGCTCAGAGATTGACATGCCCCACCAGGTATACAAGAGCATTGACAGTTTAATATAGAAAAAAGACCAAAATCTTATCTAAGTAAGTACATTATTACAAATTCATCCAGAGTTGCTGTTTTTTCTGAGATTCTGAATGTAGCTGATCTTGTTTTCTTTCTTTGATATTTCTCTTTCACATTTCTTAACAGAGTCCTGTACGAGCATCCCACATCTATCCCTGTCACAAATGAATGGGTCTCCTTCAGAGTGAATGAAAAAACAAATATATGTGAATAAATTGAGGTTGAGCCTTCACAGAGCTGGACTTTCTTACTTATTTAATACTTATTTAATATATTGTCCTCTTCCTAAAGGAAGTTTGTATCATTTATGGAGCATATTGTTCTTTGATTTGTAAATAGACCTTTGGCCCTTATACATGGTACCTTTAGTATTGTGTATTTTCATTAGGCATCTTTGTGCTTCTGAGTGTTTTTAATATGGTTGTTGTTACTGTGAATGAAACTATGCCATATACATTTCTATATATAGCATAGTGTGTTTTCATATTGAGTTGTACTGATTTTTTTTTAATTTACCGTAAATTCCGAACTGTAAGCAGCTATTTTTTCACAAACTTTGAAGAGTGTGGTTTAAAATACGGTGCGGCTAATACATATTTTTTCCATGCTGCCAAAAACATGTTGCCTCATTTCCAGAGCTTAGATTGGGACCAAAAATGAAACCCAACCCGAGCCCGAACACCTGGTGTCCGAGCCCAGCCCAGCCCAACACAAACTGTAGTTTCCGTCCCGAGCCTGATTTAAACCTGGCATTTTTTTCCGTGGGCCATTTTGATGCTTGATCACGGCACACCACAAGGATAATGCCAGGAATTATCGTCCCGACCTGACCCACAGACCGGGTTAGGTTCGGGTTTGGCCAGAGAATCTAAACACCACTTGTAACCAGACCTGGCACCACATCTTATATTACAACGTGAGACAGATGCGACTTAAAATTCGGTGCGGCTTGTACAAGTACAAAATTGATTTTCTTTCTAAAGTTTGAGCATGCAGCTTTTAATCAGGTGGTTTTATTTAGACTTTTTTTTTTAAACACTGGTCTCATTTCTGTGTCTCTGTGTCATGCAGTCTTTGCATAAGCAGTTTACTCCAGGATCAATAAGGTTTTCTGATTCTGAAATTAAATAAATAAATATGCATTCAAATGTTTGTATATGTGCTTATTCAATGCTTTTTCAGAAATTAATGGTAATGATAGGGAGTTTGTTCTCTTCTTACTGCAGTAACAGCCTATACTCTTCTGAGAATGCTGACAAAGAGCCTAGGTTCTTGGCCTACAAATTCCCCAGGTCAGCAGATATTCAGAGGTCTTGTGGATACTCATACCTCAATAATTCAAAGCTGTTTTGATGGGATCTACAAAATATAACGTTACGGCTGGTTGGTGTAAACTCAATTCAGTTGTAAACTATTGCACAGTTCAGAGTGATAAAAGTTTTAATAGCTGGGTTAGGTATAGGATGTATTCAGGAACTGGTCTGTAGAACTGACACCGCAGCTCCTTGGATAGTTTATACCTCCCCATCTGGCATAGAAAGTGCTGTGCCTTTTTTGTGAGGGATGCTACATTTGACTCTCACCTCAAGTTTTTATAGATGGTGGTGCCAAGGAACCAAAATGATTCCATGTTTGCCTCAGGTTAGATATGGAGGATGAGGAAAGACACAGGTTGAGGGTTCACACAGAAAACTTGGGATGAGCTACGAGCATAACCCTTGGATTATGAAGGATCTGGAGAGATTCTTTAAAGAGGAAAAATCTCTGATTATTTCTAGTGCCACTGTGTATTACAGGACGTGGAGGTGAGTTATCTTGGATATTTTTTCACCCTTCTCTATTGTTTTAAAATGTGGGAGACAATAAACAGCTTTTATGAGTAGGTCTGTCCTTTTGGCTGCTAATGCCTGTGAAAATATCAGAAATAGGAACAATCTGGAAATCAGTCCTGGAAATCGTAGTGATTTGCCATCTCATTTCCTGGGCATTAGCTGCTTCACTAAAGAAAAAAGTAACCAAAAAAGGCCCATTCCAAGACCAGTTCCAATTCCCCCCCACCCCCCATAATTACCCTTAACAACCTTACTTCCCGAGACCCTCCCCTGCTGTAGATGCATTTACTTCTACTTTATCTATAAATGACAAGACTTTAAATATTTTGTCATAATTCCTCAGCCATCAACATGTCAACACAATTAACCATAAAGTGTAGTTTAATCTGTTTTGGCATCTGACATTGAGAGTCTGCCAAGTGAAATACGGGAAAAGTCTAACACTGCATTGACCAGACCTTAAACAAACCCTGGAGAGAGATTGCCTGTATTGTGCTGCTTCCTCTTGTCTGCTTGACACTGAGGCCAACAGTGTGTAAATGCACTGGAGCACTGTTTTGACAACCAGGTCAGTCTGGCCTGGCCTTTTCCCGCAAATGTTACTGGCACCGGTGGGTAGGTTTTGACCCTAGCATACCAAACTCAAAGCAGTTTTCTATCAGAGTAGGAGTAATAATAACAATGATAATAATAACGCATTTTATTTAAAAGCACATTTAATAACAAGAATAATAATCAAGGATCTTACAGAAATAAGAAAAGTAAATAAAAATATATGAAATACTGACAACAGAAGTACTAACAGTGCTATGGTCACATTCCAAATCTGATTATATTTAAGCACATTCTTAACCAGAGTGACCAGAATTGATCTTAATATAAAGACTTTAAGGGCCATGAAACCTATTTTGAACCTAAATTTAATTACAAATTCTAGTCACACACAGGGATTATTTGGCAACAAAATTTTTATCAACATTTTAATGGGTGTGCCTGCTTTTTCACCAATAACTGGTCGAAACAAGGAAGACAGGCTGACAGAGCCACTCAGAGCGAGTTTTCTGAGTTCAGCCTGTTTCTGTCTATTTTCGTGGCTGTCAGTTAAGAAAAGCGGTCTTGCACCGATCTTTGGTCCATCCGATTTTATGTACACATCCGGATTTTTCGATAGCTCAGGTAATGTGTTTGTGTTCATGAAGCTGGAGCTGGATCTGACCGAATTTTGGTTCCGTGGACCGGCGGGAACTTCTCACGGACCCATAGTTTGACAAACGCTGCTTTTGAGTGCTTTTGTGTGGTGCATTTATTTTGGTTGGTGGTGCCTGGTTAATATAACAGACTAGTTGTTAAAGTAGACCATTAGTTAAAGTAAATAAAGTGCCATTCTTGCTGTGACACTACACATCTAACATAAAGTACACCTCCAGAACTGGTGTGTTACGTCTCCCCATTGTCCCCCCTGTGGCCAAACCCACACAAAAAACAATGTGGAGCAAAAGGCACTAAGGGTGACCCCTAGCGGTCACCCGACGTCAGGTTGGGAAGTGGGATAAACAAATCGGGTTAGTGAGTCTACAACCTCACTTTTCAGCAGCACACTTTCTACCCCTACCCCCTCTAGCTGCCTAGGTGCTGGTAAAGGGGGCTGCTGACTTCGTGGGGCTGGTGTGGGTTGCTGGCTCTGGGTCTCACCTGCTTGGGAAGGGACGCGAGGTTGGAGCTTTCCTCAAGGCGCTGGAGCGTGCGGCTGGGAACTACATTCTCTGGCGCTGGGGAGCTGAGGCACTACGGCACTCAGGAGCGTTGTCTGGGCGCTCGGGAGCTTAGTCGCTGCAGCGTTTGGGAGCGTTGAAAGCTGAGACCTCCGCCTCGGGGCCGGCATTGGCCGCAGGCGTGGGCTTTCTCAGGCGCTCGGGAGCGGAGTCATCGCGGCGCTTGGGAACGTAGTCATCGCGGCGCTCGGGAGCTTGGCGCCTCATGGGACCTCCTCTTCTGCCAGCTCCTGGCCCTTGTTTGGTTGGCAGGTTATTCTCTTACGCCTCCCCCATTTTCCCCCATAAAAAGAGGTGCTTTCCAGAAACTCCATTGTAGGTTTGTCTTTATTTAAACAAAAATGAAAGGCACAATGGCCCAAAATCTCCAACATGAAATGAAAGCACCAGCAACTAAAGAGTAAACTGAAACCCCTCAAATATAAAACCCCACAAAGAAAACCCTATACCAGCAGAGACCCAATTCCTCCTGATCACTCCAGCAGCTGCTTAATCTAATCTTCTAATTAGAAGCTGGTGTGAACAGGAGGCCAACACAATAAACAACATAGATCAAAAGGCACTAAGGGTGACCCCTAGCACCCCCGACGTCACATGGTGAAGAAAAATGTGTTCACAAAATAAAAATAACTTGGATGTTGTTAGGTATTGCTTGGACTTTGTTTGGTTTTAGGACTTTTATTTTGACACGGATTGTGTTGTCTTTGTTCTCTGTTCAGATGTTTAGTTCTAGTGATTGGGTTTTTGTTGTGTCTTGGTTCACGTGTTCAGCTGTCCAGTGTTTTAGTGTGTTTTAGTGTTTAAGTTCTTTGCATTCTATTTGTAGTGGTTGGTCATCCCTCACAAACCCTCACATTGTCTCCTCACGTTCCTGATCCTTCTGTGTCTTTTGTGTAAGTATATTTTGCGTCCTCGAGCTTTCCTTTTTGTTCTTGAGTTCACTTGTGTAGTGTCTGTGACTTTTGTTTTATTAAAAAAACATCTTGGAACCTGCCCTCTGCGCCTCGCCTCACTTCCCCAGCACCACCCAAGTGACAGAATTACCAGCCAGCCAAAAATCAGAGGTGCAGCAGATTCCAGCACGGACACGCAGGCTTGGGTAATGCTTGTGAGCGTGGTTAGCGGTTGGGTTGTTGAGCTGAGGAGTAGTGGGTGGCCCCCACAGCGGTCGAGGGGCTGGAGTCAGGCTCCTTGAGAGTGCAGTTTGCTGAGAGAGACTCCGAAACCCCTGGATACCAGTGCTCATCGTTAATGGGGAAAACTGCCTGAATTTTTTTGGGGGAGTATAGGTGATAGTAAGCTCCAATAGGGGCTCCACTGAGTGGACAGATGGAAACCACACCGTCCAACCCAGACCATGTGCAGGTGTTGGTTGAACCGACCAAAAGACAACTTGGCCAATAAGTGACAAACTTTGACTAACATTCAACATCATAGTCTATGCCATGGCTATAATATTGTGACAAGCCAGCAGTCACACTGACTCACATGAGCATTTGCAGGCCAGCGAGAGTGGCCAGTTGGCTGGTTATTTGTGTTTTGGGGGATATTCTGGGGAGTTTTATGTGTGTTATATGCGTCATTGCATTATCTTGTGTGTTTATCATCCATTACTATACCCTGGAGTGCTATCTGCCGGAGGGTAGTGATGGACTAGAACGCTGAGAAAATGTTGAAGGTGGGGATAATACTGACTAATGGCAGCACACCCTGTAAAGTCTGTGTATGAGGCTGCGAAGCTGAAAATAAAAAGACTGCTTCTTGAAGATCTGCTTGCCTTCGTGTTCTCTCCCTCATATTCACCACACTGGTGTCAGAAGTGGAATGGAACTTGCTAGTGTCATCCAGTGACCATTGCACTGCCTAGAGGAGGGAACCGGTATTCCTGCAGTGGGATGAGCAAGAGATGATTGTGGGGAAGCAGCGCCCATGCAGCCAGGACCCCAAGTGGCAGCCAAGCTGCAGCACTTCGATAGGAAGTCACTGGTGCCATGGCACAACTGATGGGACAGGAGTGAGACCACAGATCTGAAAGGTGAGGCATCGTAGGTCCGGGTCGACCGGCAGTGCTATGGCATAGATTCAGCTGGCCAGAGAGGGAAGATATGGCAACAGATCGGCTGGGCGAGAGACAGCGAAAGACTGGTGAGATGTGGGGCATGCTCGCCGGAGACCTGCAAAACTACACATGTTGAATGTACCCGTGTTTCATGCCAACTGGCACTACATGGTCCCTTTCACCAAAACGGCTGCAGCAGCATGTGCGTCTGACAGACCCAGCCACCCTGACGGCAGTGTTGAGAGAGGCAGAAGGTGCCAGGGCCATTTTGACCAACAATAACAAGATGTTTCCAAATTAGCGAGTGGAGGCCTGTGGATTGGACAAAGGTGAGGGTCTAGACTGGACCACAGTGGCTAGCGCAGGCAGATTTCTCCTCAAGTGACATGCCCCCTCCAACCTATGGTGTGTTTTGGCAGTGGGCAGCTAAGAAAATAAGCACATCTCTGCCCAGCGCCAAGTGAAAAGCACCAGCAGCAAGCTGCTGTGGCCTTGCTGAAAGGGACATGCTGTAAGGGCCATGCCATCCACTACCTGCCAAACATCTCCAAGACACCAGAAACCGTGAGTGGGTTGTCTGGGAGATGACAAAATACTCTACGTGCATTGTGGAAGGAGCAAACTGTCGAAGGCTGGTTGACACCAGCTGTATTATCACAATTATCCGGCCAGACATGTTACCATACACACAGCATAAGACCCCCCTAGGCTTAGCAGAGAATGTGTGGCATGCCACTGTGACCAGCGTGCATGTAAGAATGGGGGATAAGACACTGCTTATGAGCCCGGACCCAACAAAACCTTTTATAGTGGAAACAGGAGTCCTATCACAAGCCATGGAACCCCCCTGTGTGTAGTGGAGTATTACACCCAAATGTTGAGTTGGCCAGGAGCAAAATTACTGCATGATATAGCTAGAAATCTTAAAGGTGGTCCAAAACCTCCGCCTCTTTCAGCCATACCTGTGCAGGCAGAAATTCTGCCTTCAAACCGATCATGCGTTGTGACATGGCTGCTGAGTTTTAAACACACAGAGGGGCAGCTTGTTCAGTGATTAGATGCGCTACAGGAGTAAGACTTCGAGGTAAGGCACTGTAATGTGGATGCGCTATCGCGCCACCCATGTATGGTGGAGGACTGTCATTACTGCAGGTGCATAAAAGAAAAAGAGAAACAGACTCAACTGAGTGCAGTCATCACCACCGATGCGGACTCAGGGAGGCTGCAGTATGAGCAGGTGAGCAATCTGACTCTAATCCAGGCCAGAATCAGGTCAGCGCACAAGCTAGCAAGAGAGTGCCAGGGTGCAACCACAGCCCGATTGAAACGGGCATATGATATGTGCAGCCGAAGGCAGGACTTCACTCTGAAAGGTTTGCTCTAGGTTTACTGACTCTTCTGGAAAAAGGGGATGAACCAAACACTGGACAGCCATTGGAGGGGCCAGGGGGAGGTCGTTGAGTGGCTCAGTGAGGTGGTGCAACAGGTGTGGTTGAGGGGCTGCCAGAAGGTTGTGGTCCTGCACCAGGACTGGCACCCTACCATCTGCACCTTCTGGGCAGGACACTGATCACCTGGAGTCACCAGACATAGGTGGTGAGTTTCTGGACCTGGAGGAGCAGGGAGCGAATGGTGAGGGTGCTGTTCCTTCCCAAGATGATACACCACGAGCTCCCAAGAGGCGCATTTTGCCGCCTCATCTAAAGGTTATTGTGTTGGACTCATGAGGTGGCAGTGGACGGCACTCCCCACCAGAGGGGGCTGTGTGATGAGTTGGCAGTCACACTGGCAGTTATTTGTGTTTTGGGAGATATTTTGGGGAGTGTTATGTGTGTTATTGTGTGTTAATTGCGAGTTGTTTTGTGTAGTTCTAACCTTTCTTGTCTGTCACCATCCTCTAGAATGCTATCTGCTGAATGGTAGTGATGGACAAAAGCTGAGAAAGTATATGTATATACAGTGGCGGAGCTAGACTTTTTTACTTGGGGGGGCCAGGGGGTGGGCAAAGCTATTTCTTTGGGGCCAGTATCATGCCTTTACTGAAAGATAATGTGCTCTGGCTGACAGCACACTAAAACTGCTGAACTGCTGGAAAATGTACGGAATATTTTAGTCTCTTCACATGCATGTCATATCCTTGTTTACGCTGAGTGTCCAATACATTCAACATGGCTCCTGCATGGACTGGTATTGGTGTCTGATAAAAAAAGTTAAATCCACAAAAAAATATTTTATTGATTATCTGAGTCTGAAAGATCTATTTTGAAGAAAACGCTCAGAAACATGATATGGTACAATCATCTTATACTGGTTGCCCTTGTTATGCTGATGCTAACACCTTTTTTGGGTTTGCCATGTTAACACCAGGCTAGAGATAATTTCATTTGGGTCAGCTGATGGCCTACTAGTTAGGGAGTTGCCCCTGTGATCAGAATGGTGTTGGTATGAATCCTCCGACTGCTAGTGGCTCCAGTAATGCCCTTGGGCAAGGTTCTGTCCCTACACAATACTCACAAGGCGCCCCCTCATTGGTGGCAGCCCACTGCTTCACTTAGTGAATGCTTAAATACAAAGAATTTCACATTGTTCAAACTATGTGCCAGGGGGTTGCTGAGTTCATGCATGATTATAAGCGGTCACTTCACTTTCACATTTGATGGCCAATGGAGTTTAAGCATTAATTTTTCAAGTTTCAAAAGGCCAAATAAGGTAGTTTTACAGCTACTATTTTAGTCAATTTTTCACCTTAAAGCCTATCTTTTAGAATTTTAGGAGCCAGTTAGCCTGCTGCAACATTTCAGCAGAAATAGCAAATCATTTTAGAGGAAGTGGAAAGAAGTCCATCTCTAAAGTGTTGTCTCCTGGTGAATGACACCTTGTCACCTTAGACAATACTGAATTTTGCGACCTCCATTTTCAGTCAAGTGTAGGAGGATCAAAATGGGGCACTGTGTTTCCCCATTGCACCTATTGACAGTCCTGATCCAGTGACATTGGTAATTGTCTGACTGACCATGGGGGATCAGGGGAGGGTGCAATCACATTTCAAACCTTTCTTTGGGTGCCACGCTGAGCAACTGCCTAGTTTGCTCTGCCTCATCCACCGGGCTCTGTACAGAGTTCTTACAGGCCTAAAATTCAACACCTATTTTCTCCTAATACAACACACTGATATATTTTCTACCAATAAATTTGTATCACCTGATTTGCTCAATTCCACCTTTCTTTGTTTCTACTAATAAAGTTTAATTACCTTATCACTTTAGCTCCATCCTGATTTGTTTCTACCAATAAAAATGTATCATCTGATTTGCTTAACTCCCCCTCTTTATTTCAACCAATAATTACAAGATTAGTTATCTTATAATTAATATTCTGTTTGCCTTTCAACCCATTCAGTTTTATCACCTAATTTACCTAACCCCAACCTCTTGGCATCTCCAGTCTGGCCTGCAAAGATACTTGTGTGTCCAGTGAAAGGCATAGTCTCATCTTCTCTATAAGGGACCTGTGGGAGGTTTCCACCACCCTTTCAAGCCTCTGAGGGAGACAGTTCACAGATTACAAACTCTAATGTACGGGGCATTTGGTCCGACGTGAGTTTAAACTTAAGGGGATTTTGCATATATAATTGTGCCATACCAAAATCAGTCAATCCGTAAAATATCTATTCACAATGGCAATACACAATCATGTAGAGAGGAACAGCTCACCCCCACCTGACAAACAAAAACTCTGAAACTTCCCCCAACAATCAAACCCATGGCCACAAATATTTAAAGATTTAACAACATCTTTGATTACTGTACATTTTAATGTGGGGCTGTTGTGATTATCTGACTAAAACTGATTACTCAATTAAATTTTATTACTTAATTTTAAAAAAAGTAAATTAAATCTTACTGTGATTTAGTGGCCAGTTTGCAGTTTGAAGGATAAATAGGGAATCTACTGGTTATTATAAACTGGAACATGTCAACAAAATGTTATTAAAAGAGAAGAAGCCCACACCAACAGTCTCTCATGAATGCACATGTACTAGATGCAGCATTTATATATTTGAAATAAAATTCAATGTTTACTGTTATACCTTGAGTAGGATTGAATAGGATTACACAGTTAGTCATCAAAATATTTAGTAGAACTCTTTATGAATGAGACAAGTGCTACTCACAGCTCAACTTTGTCATCACCATGGTTACCTTACAGTAGATTTCAAAAATATTTGCAGAATAAAATATAGACGGGGAACAGCCCCTGCCAGGAACTCACAATGATCTCCAGGCCAGAGGTCATTGGATTTGGTTACATTGTCGTTGTGGACAAAAATGTCATAAAAATGCATCCTGCCATTTTCAGAAGTGCCAGTTCACATCACTCAGGGCAGAGTGAGAGTCTGTGCTTGCAGGAAAACTGGTGAATAGGAAATACCTCAAATAAACCCAAAGAGTACTTCGGACGAACAGGGAGTCACCAAATCACGGTAGGCACAGACTTTTAGATTTAGATTTTGTGCTGTAGTGAAACAGAATTAAAAAGAATTGCATTAACCATTGCTGGTGTTCTGTTTTTCCTCACAAGTAAGTGAACATTTCTGATTGGAGTCATGAAGTTATCAAGGCCCATGTGTGTGCAACTTTTGTTATACATCAGAATGACATCAGGTAAGTCTGTGCAGCCACTTCACATTCACAGCATTTTGTTTCAAGAGTTGTTTGTTATGACCCTACTTGTGAATGGCTGATGTTGCATGGATTCTGTTTTTGCGTCCAGTGCTTGTCACAAGCTGGATATATGCGGTCTCGAACAACACAATGAATTGGCGTGATTCCAGAACATGGTGTCAAAACAATTACACAGACCTAATGGTCATTCAGAATAAGGAGCAGCATGACCATCTAAGGCAAAAACTTCAAGATAGCAATAAATACTGGATTGGACTCCGAAAGACCAATGGGAAGTGGACGTGGCAGGGAACAGGGAAGCAAATGGAGGGCAAAGGATCATGGGTTCGTGGTGAACCCAATAACAAAGAAAGTGATGAAGACTGTGTGGAAATGTACATTGTGCGTGGTAACATTGAGAGAAATGGCAACTGGAATGATGAAAAGTGCACTTCATGGAGAAATGCTCTGTGTTACGTGGGTAAGGAAAGATTCTAGACATTTTTAACCATTTTTTAAAACTGCTTTCATGATTGATATCATGTAAGTGAGATGGATAGTAAGGTACAATTACAGACTGCAGTAGTGTTAATTTTGACACCTATTTTTAATTTCGTCTTAGTTTTAACCTTATGACGAAATGTGCTTTTTAGTCTGTCATATTTAGTCATTTAAATATCATTTTTGTCAGTCTAGATTTAGTGGACTAAAAGTCTCATCATTTTAGTCTAGTTTCAGTCAAAAGAAAACTCAAGGTATCTTAGTCATTCGTTTTTATCCACTTAACAACTTCATAGCCAACTAGCAAATCTGGTATAGTGGCTATAAAATAAAAGCTGCATAATGTATGTGCCACAACACCATAGCCAACTGGTTTATTTAATGTTACAGTGTAGATTCCTAAAATCAGCATTAGTTTATGAGACGTTCATTTAAGTTAACTTA
>JBBMFX010021651.1:0-12414 GCA_037832545.1 Rhabdalestes septentrionalis | reverse complement strand
TTTTCTCTTTTCTCCTGATTTCTCCTGAAGGGGGTTTAGGAGGAACAGCTCAGACTCAGTCAGCTCCAGATCAGAAGAAGATTTATTACTGGTCAGAGAGAAGAAACTGTTGTGAGTTCCCCACTGAATTCTGATTGTAGAACCAGATCTCATAAACGTTCCACACTTAGAACCATCCACGCTGAGAACCGTTAAGGAACCGTTAAGACGAATGTCTCTGTGCAACGTATGTTTACTTACTTGAACAAATATTAATGTTACTTAAATACAAATAAACAGAATGCAGTAAATAGTGTGTTTGCATGCATGCATGCGTGTGTGTGTGTGTGTGTGAGTGTGTGTGTGTGTGTGTGTGTGTGTGTGTGTGTGTATGCATGTGGTGAAGTAATTATTAAAGGAATTATTCACGGAATTAAGACACTCACACTCGTATCCACCCGACCTACACAGGAGAAGCAAATGAAATGTGAATATAAAAACAGCCGTTGTTTAATCTATAGTTTGTTTAGGTATGTAAGAGTCAACATAAATGGCATGAGGTCTGAGTCAAGTGGGTTCACAGCTTCAGTTTTCAGACTTTATTAGCTTCTAAAATGAATTTTAATTCCCCATGCGCCAACAGACAGCTAAAGCTAACCTTCAAAAAATAATATCCTCTGTCAAGACTAACCTGATGTTTCACCTCCATCTTGATGTCTAAAAAATGACTCAATTGCCTTCCAGTTTTGTTAAACATACATACACAATTATATTGAGGAAAAGAGACAGAATATTGCAAGGTTTTAAATTCAAATGAGGAGCCTTCGAACTGATCTTCAAAACAGGCCGAATATTATGCATTATATGGTGACAGTGCAAAGGACCTTTCACTATATAGTTACACAAAAATGATCACTTGCAGTGCCAATGTATGCAGCATTAGTCTGTTTATATTAAAAGTATTGACATTTTAGTATAATATTTAGCTATCCTAACATCTGACCACATGTGACTGTAGTTGATGTCACGTGACTTTCATTAGTTCTGTGATATCTCAGTCTGGAAGCAGACCAGATTTGTATTGTCTCGATATTAATAAGGATAATGATCTCTTATAAGGGGGTTACAGGTTTCTCAGAGTTTCACACTCTGTAGCAATCATATAGTGATCCACAGTCAAATTTTCCATATGGAGCGAGTGTTTATATTGCCAGCATTTTTCAGCACCTGATCTGGCCATACTTGCGTGCCTTTTCCATTTCAAGCATGACAGACTGCTTGCAGGGATCAGCAGAATGATGGAAGGAGCCAATTATGTATAAATGGGTGGATTTGAACTGAGGCCCCCTTATTACCATAATACACCCTGATATAATATGGGCATTAATGTGGTGTGTCTGGAAAAGAATGACAACTGGGTGGCAACCTGTGGCAAATGTTTACTGATGAAATGAATGACAACTTGTGCCATTTTTCAATGCATCTCTGGCAACCCTTGGCAAATGTTTACTGATTGAATGGAGGCAGGTTCACTTTGGAGGAGATAACGTGCTGAAAGGTGCAGTTTCAGTAGTCAATGCCTAGCAGCCATCACCAGCCACTACATATGTAGTAGATATACACCCTACATGTCTACTGTCAGTACGCAAGACCACCAGTGCTACACAATGAGCAATTCCTTATTAACCCTCCAAGATCCCCTGTGGCGTTTCTACTCTGAATTTTTTTTTGATTCATTGCTTATTAAACCCAGCAGGGAATTTCTGTGTGAAATGTGGGCTCTAAATTTCCACATGACACCACACCACGCAAGATACACACAAGAAAAAAGCCATAATTCAACCTGCCCTAAGACAATGCAAATTGCATGCAAATGAAATTGAACCTGTCCATGGAGACTGCAAATTGCATGCAAATGTAATTAATTACTTAAACATGCAGTTATAAATTAGCAAAGTGACAATAATGACTTAATGCTGATTGAGTTTAAAAGAATAGTTCAACCATACAAGCTGAATCCCACCCTTCAGTAAACAGAGCCAGTCGCCTTGGCCATGGCCAGAAAACATTAAGGTTATGTGCGGATTTGCAGAAGCCAGAAAAAGCAGGAAAATATTTGAGCAACTACAACATATCTACAAAAGGTTTTTGAAATGTTAATGTGGTTTTGAAGTTTCAGATTTATAGATCTCTACTCATTTCAAAAGGTTTTGTAGAAATAACTGCCCAGTTGTGTTTGCTTTTGCTAAAAGCTAGTTGTCAACTATTGGCACTGAGGGGATAGTGAGGTGAAAAATCACATTTATACCATTGTAGCCCTGGTGTGGTCAATCAGCCAAGAGATGTTTGGTATTAAAACTTTGCTTCTTTAGCTTAGCGCTGGAGCTAAGAGGTTAATTTGACCAACACTAGAGCCCAATAACCAATAAAATGACCCAAATAATTACCACAATAATGCATCACTGAAACTCCTCTCCACTTGTTCAGACCACGACCATATCATTAAGATCACACAGACTTGTTTATACCACCTGTGGACCTTTTTACTACTGCCTGCAGTTTTAGCAGGTTGAGGGAAAATGTGGATATATATTTATGCAAAAACCCCTTGGGCTTGTTGGGCTCATGCATTTGAGATTTGCAGCTGCAGTTTTAGATTTAAAAAACATAATTTGGAGACTAAAAGGTATTTTGGTGATTGACTGCATCTGGGGTAAATGTGTACATTTTCGGAACTATTATTTTGAATGTAACTTCATCATAACGTTTTCGCAACCATTCCTTAAAATGAGTGAATTAATTGAACCTGCTTCGGAAAGGCTGACTCCTAGTAGTTATGTCAAATGTAGAATAAGAGGAATATAATAACATCAATGGTTAAAGGTGGATTACTGTGGGTAGGTAGATTGTGCGATGGGGTTAAATTAGAATGCAGCAACTGTAACGTGAACGGCACTAAGAACATCACCGTCTCCTTCTGGATTGTCTCTTGCCAGCTCCCTGTCCCTAGAATAAGCTGTGGGCACAGTTCAAACCCAAGAACCCCAATCCCACCTACAGGATGCTATTGTCCATTTCCAAACGAGTTTTTTTTAGTGGTTGTCTCTGCGGCTTGGAACTGTACAGAGAGCTAACAATCATGTACTTAACAGAAGAGTCTGCCCTCGGACTGCTTCCTCTTTATTGTCTCCTTGTTCGCACACTGTGACTAATCTTCTTTCTCTTTTGAACTGAAGTGCTTTCTGATTCGAAAGGCTTTTTTCGACTCCCCGCCTTTGCTGTGAAAACAGGTGTGTCTGTGCTTTGTGAAACGGGTGAGCTCCTGTCATTTGTAATTTGTCAGAGGCAACAGTACTCTCACTTTACTGAGGTCCGTTTAATGCTGCAGCAGCTACAATCAATGCATGATGTTTCATAATAGCCCATGATTATAGATGTTTGCTTTGAAGGTCATTGCTCTTGCAGTAATATTTCAGAAGAGACATTTTCACATCCACTGATATATATTGCTGCTGATTGTATTTTCATGTTTTCATTTTCTTTTTCACACTATTTGAAAATGTCTGCCTTCCTTTTGCTTGAGGAATCGTTTCATGAAAACTGGAAAAATGGAAATGGTGCAAATCTCTTCACATTCTAATTGAGAATGTGATTTTATAAAGCTATTATTCTAGAAATGGGAGATGTTCATTCAAGGTGTTTATGCTTGCTTATTTGTGTTCAGTCTTGCATTTAAATAATGAGACTTATGTACTATTCAGTCTTGAAACCATGGAAGATATATATAAAGGCTAGCAATGATGATCAATACTGATACCCACTCTATTTTCATCATTTGCCAACTTTTAACTGTCACAACCAGCTTCTATGTCCACTCATCATGACTTGACTAATAGAATTTGTACAGTATGAAATCCTGTCACGTTTATGTGCGTTTGCAGTTTTCATTTCCTTCTCCTGTTAAGTTTCATTTTAGAGATGTAACAGCACACACATTTTTGGCCACATGTGTGAATGATAGAGGTCAGAGGTTCCCTACCTTTTCCAATTCATAGCCAACCCAACCAACCATAGAAGCTTCCAAGACCATTATAATTGATGTAGCTTATCAAGTATTTGTGTGTGTATCCACTGATGTATTGCATATAATGGAAAAATACGTTTTGCCCGACGTTTTTGCAAATTGTTAGGCAATTATATTTGCCATATTTACGAGCCTACGGCCCAATATCAGTTCCACCCTTACCACTGAGGTGGTGAAAACCAATGAGACCATCACTTTAGTCCAGTGTGAATTTTTGGCCTTTCTTTTGAAATGTCTCCATTACATCATGTTTGAGAAGCAGTGCAACTGTGACTGTGGGAAACGTCACATTACCTTTCAGATCAAATGTTTACGGCATTGCAATCTCATGACTGCTACAGTTACATCAAACAGGACACGCTTGACCGTAGCAGACGCGTGATACGTGGGGCCAGGAATGACCTTGCCTTCCTGTAACATTTTTTATCACATCATTATAAGAGCTGAGAGCAGTGATAGACTGATGCTTGCCTCATCTGAAATTCATTTCCAGGAATGCCTCTGAGAATGTGCACACTGGGGCAGTTGCCACGGAATACTAATGTGTTGTTTGACAGTTTTGTTGCACTAGGAGACCGCCTTCACTCCTGTAACTCATTGCTTGGTGGTCAAGCGGCAGACATTATTGCAGATAGAGGCTGGGAGGGGTGTCATAAAGTGTGTGGAATCATAAGAAACCAAGCTGAGGAATACAGTACTCTTCCAGTCAATGCAAATTTGACTTTTCTAGCTGCTGAGGCTTTGAGGCATCAGTAGAACATGAAGTGAAGAAATGCGTGGTAAAAGTTTGAACGTCTAAAAATGAACTTCCCTAAAACACGTGCAGCCGAATTACACACAAACTTTGACCCACTTTCCCCTGAAGCATAGTGAATGTAAAATATGTGTGAATATCTGCATGTAAGCTGAAGAAACTTGGTAAAAATCTAATTGCATGGAAACCAATTTCACTTAATCTTATATTAAGTCCAAAGTCCAAAGTTTGTAGTTTTGTACAACAGCTACATGGCTAATGTAGCTAATAATGGAAGCTGTTTCCAAATTTCATGCTTTCCCCTGCCCTCATTGAATCTCAAACAGACTTATACATTAAGGCTGCTTGATAACAGTTATTTTCTAGCCACTTTTTGGGTTTGTTTTTTTTTAGCTCTTTTAGGACCCAGTAGCAGACGGCCTAGGATATCAGACATTCCTTTTCATGGTGATGTCTACCAGCTCCTTCTGGGGGATCCCATGGCATTCCCAGGCCAACCGCGAACTACAGACCTCCCAGTGTGTCCTGGGCCTACCCTGTGTTTTTTTCCTAGGTGATCGTGCCCATATCACCTCTACAGGGATCCAGGCTGACGGCATCCTGACCAGATGCCTGAACCACCTCAACTGACTCATTTCAGTGCAGAGGAGCAGTAGCTCTACTCCAAGCATCCTTCTGAATTTCTAAGTGTTATCTCAGTCCCAACTGGGGCGAACCAGAGCAAGTTTGTGATACGGTTACCTGAGGCTCGTTGGTGCAGTATTAGCTTTCATGACTTGTTACCTAACATTAAACAAAAGAAGCTTCTGCGATGTCTTGGCTGATCAACTACACTTGGGTTTTGAGTAACATATTTCAAAGGAAAATGATTGTCATACATATGGCTGCCATAGTTTACATTCCAAGAGCACCAGCATATAGTAAAAAAAAGTAAACATATGATGTGGATGGAAAAAAACCCCAAAAAAGGTCTATTTAAACATAGTTTAAACCCAAAATATGCCCCCAAATACACTTTAATTTCAACTCAGCTTAATACTTTACTCTTGAAGAAACTGTAAAGGTAAACCCATAGCCATACTGCACAGTGTAGACTGAACCGCTGCAGCAGTGCTAGAAAGTTAAATACAGAAATTATATAGACTATACTGTAATTTATGCGAGCTTGTCATTTTTTTTGTTTGTTTGTTTAAGCAGGTTAAATACAGTAGTAGATTAATTTAATTTACAGTAAAAAAAAAAAAAAAAGGGCATTAGGAACAAAATGAAAAATACAAGAAAAGTCGAGACGCTCCACAAGGGCAGTTCTGGACAGAGATGCGTCACATGGCAGCAGCCAATCAGCAGGAAGGAGAAACAAATAATGTTCTCGGAGTGGCTGATTTTAAGGTGACTGTGACTTCCGGGCCTTGTCCGCCATGCCCCCTTGTCCTTGTTATGGTTTATATTAGGCTATTTCTGTTCAGGTGCCGGATTGGCTTGTTACCCGCCTTGCCCAAACATAAACAACAATGTGCACACTGGGGCAGATGCCACAGAATACTGATGTGTTGTTTGACAGTTTTGTTGTGTTAGGAGAGGAGGGGTAATGGCAGACAAGACCCAGCCATCCCAAAAACTGAAAAAAACTGAGGAAATCTGCAGTTTCCGCGTAGGTGTGACGTTTTCCGTGAATCGTTATTAGTTTGGTTCTCAGAAAAAAGACCTCGAGTAGGCATGATCAAACTGGATTAGAAGTTGGATGGGTGTCCTATGCTGTCTAAATCATGAAAGTGAGTGACCTAATTAATCTGTTAGGACCAATTGAAAAAAATATGTGAGAGACTGAATTCAAGACCCGGATTGGGCAGGGGCTTATAAAACTGTTTGCTCTACACAACTTTATGAATGCCGACATATTCTATGACTGGTGGCTTATTAAAGGGTCCCTTAGAGCTGCTCCACCACCCACAGCCTGAAGTGTGTGATCTCATTCTGTCCCTCGCTGCCTCTCTTTGATATTTAATTAGCAAGATGGTGAAAGAAGTTCCTCATTTACAAGCATGACAACAAAAGGGCGTTTAACACAATGACCTGGACAAGACACTGACTGCATGCACCCAATTATGAGGCCACAAGAAGAAACATGAGGGCCAGCTTAACTGGTGAATTATTTGAATGGACACGCAAAAGCCAGCCCCTCCTAATTTCTTCTGATGACTTCTGTGACACATTTTAATCTGCTTGATCTGAGCTCTTAGCTTCTGAGACCTGTGGGACTACAAATAAGTGCCATTATCAAGGCCAGCTTAAGGGACCATCACTTAACATGCTACTTCAGGTACAAGGACCACTGAGACATAAATTACACTGTGAGACTCTGTGTGTCACCGTGTGTCAAAACCTTGCCGTACACTGCATATTTATAGTACTGCATGGTCCACATGGTCTTTTAGTTTGAGTTAGGCATGGAGTTTGCTTGATGCTAATTAGTGAAGTATAAGTCAGTTATTATTTCAACTGTGTTTCTCTTGAATGTGGTTCCCTTCACTGCCATAAATGAAAGGAACTGAAGTTCCTTTCTCTGTTTGGTCAGCTTCCAGAACTAAAACAAGCACAGAAATGTGGTAATTTCTGCTGTGTTAGTATGTTTTTGACAGTTTAGATTTTGACATTACACCACTGGGTTCCTGAGCAGGAGCCTTCACCTCTAACAGCTCTAGGCAGACTGCCCCCTGTAGTTAGGGAATGGAAGTCGCTTTGGATAAAAGCAGCTGCTAAATGCCATACATGTCATTGGATAATTTCGCTTAAAATGCACATACATGCTGAGAACAAAATGCCAGGTCCAAAACAAAAGTGCAAGCATTGCCCCAAACGGCAAAAAAAATTTGTCTTTGTAAATTTGTATTTTCTACAAAATGTAATGACGGAAGGAAATTGTACATAATGATCAAATCTCAGAAGTTGTCCTATGCTGTCGAGGTAATGAAAGTGAGTGACCTAATTAATCCCTAGGTTTAGTGTTGGGGCCACAGGTTCCCGCAGCTTATATTACCTCTTCTCAGCACCTCAGGGATTAATTAGAAAGAAAAAAATCCATCTGATTCTCTGAACCTGTCTTCTGCAAGTCCCCAACCATTCCGGTTTGTTTTTATCTCATTGGTTTGTCCAGAGTGTGTAGATTTTAAAAGAAACGATTCAATATGCAATGTTTTAGTCTTCAGCAGTAATGACAAGACTTTTAGTTTAGCTAATGCCACGGTTGCAGATGGTCTTTCTCAAGGATCCTTTAAATTATATCATCTTTGCTAGGAACTCTTTTTCTGGTTCTGGTTCTTTTCTAAATTGACCCAGTAGCTGCTCCCAGCGAATCCGCATCAGGCGCTGCTGTTGTGGGAACAACTGCCGAACTTTGGTACGGAGTGATGACATGTGCAGTGCACTGTGTGGGGATTAGGAAGCTATTCGAGATTCAGCCTTGGAATGTCTTACCTGTGTCACGATGTCATTAAATTCCTCCCCTGCTGACAAACAGAGGGTGGTTCTTTCCTTTAGAAATGGCGTCCATTTGACTCCTGTGGATGGCATCTGGCATAAAGTCTGTTCTTGTTCTCTTACATTTGAAGCATTTTGTGGGGGACTGTCACCAAAATGAATCCTCATTATTCTCCGAACTTGGACCTGATATCACAGGTCTTTTGTTCGTCATGTCAGAAAAAAGACGTGCTCTTTAGCACCCCTCTGCAAAAATGAACTCATGTTAGGATGGTCTGCAGTTCATGTAAAGAGTTTTGCTACAGATCGCTTTAAAGCATAACAATACCCTGAACTAACAGATCCATTTCATAGATGAGCACAATGCATAATATGCTTGAGAGTGGCTTTTGGCAGCAGGGAGCTGTGAATGTAGCTGGCAGATTTAAATTAGGGATGTGATCACAGTTTAGAAGTGAGTTTCTCAATGCGCAGCCATGGTAAAAGATGCAGAGCATCTTTGAAGGTCATTACTCATTTAAAGCATGGACTTGACTGGGAATATACAACATTTATGTATATGCAAGTAAATGGGACTGTATTTTATTGTCTTTTTTCTGTCTTTTAAACAACTAAGCTGTTAATAATGCATTTGTCTGAGTGCTCTCTGATGCCGAAATGGCTCCCTACATCCCCTATAATGGACTATCTATAAGTTATCAAATTTGAAGTTTCTACACCCAATCAGAGCACAATTTGTCAATTAGGAAATTCTGCATATTTGGCTGAATGGCCCATGGTTTTTTATTACACATATTATACATCCTTTGGATTCAGCTTGTATTTTATTTCCTACATAGCATACTGTATAGGGAGTAGCCATTTGAGACACAGCCATCCTTTTCATGTGTTCTGCTGATGTCCTCATTTGTCTTTACAGTGTGTAGCTTAAAGTTTAGTAAAGCATTTATGTGATAGTTAAGGATTTTTCTGATATCTGATCTATAACTTAGATCGGGGCCAACCCAACCCAACCCGAACCCGCACACCTTGTGTCCAACACACTCTAAGCTCTCCGAGACACTCAAGTGTTTCATCATGGCCTGGCCCGAGGTTAGTGGCAGGAAATATCGGCCCGACCCGTGGGTCAGGCTTGGGCCGGGTTCGAGTTCGTGCAGAGAATATAAACTCTAATCTGATCGAGTGATTTTGGTTTGTATCAAACTTATACCGATGTTGAGTATCGGATCAACACACACCTAATTGGAATGCTGTGAGCACTTAGGAAAGAAAATGGAAAATCGTTGGAACATACCTGTCCATGCTCCACACACAGTGTGCTCATTTATAGTGATTATTATGAAGAATTTGGACAACATTTATAGAACAATTAAATCTAAGGAATCTAAGGAATTTAGGGTTAGTGAAAGTGACCATTCTGTCATACATAAACACACCACAGCACATGGTGTGAACAGCACAAATTACTTTCTCTGCTTTTAAACCCATTCATCAAGTGAAGCAGCAGGCAGTCAGGAACACAGCGCCTCAGGAGCAGTGTGTGGAGACGGTACCTTGCTCAAGGTACCTCAGCGGTGCTTAGCAGTCTTGGGAATCGAACCCACAACTTCCTGATTGCAGGGCGAATGCCCTAACCACACCTTTTTTATTCTATTTGATTTTATTTTATATACCATTTCTGTAAAGCACGTTGAATGAGCTTTTGTTTATTATAATGTGCTGTATAAATAAATTTGAACTGAGTCTCCAGTTTAAAATGTTGCAGCCAGAATAGGTCATTCATTTAGGCAGGTTAGAAACACCTCTGTTTTATCAGAAGTTGTTTTAATTTTAACATGGACTTGATTCCCACAGACGGGACCTGGCCTAAAGGCCGATCTTGTTCTTTTTCACTAAAAGCAAGGTGTGGGCAGCTGTCTTGAAAATGAAACTTACTCTCATCTAAGCTAATGATGCAATAACCCGCACAAGGAAATTACCGCAAATTGATTATTTTACAGGATTGGCATCTTCCAGGTAGAGAGAATTTTTCAGTCAGAGGGGAAAAGTTCCTTGTTGAGCGGGGGCGACCGCAGCAGGGCTGGTCGTATATGGAGAAGAGTCACTAGGGTGTCATGAAAAATCCCTCACTTGAATGTATGAGTGAATAAGGCCATGTCATGTGTGTATTACCAATTTGAACAACAATAGTTTAAGGCACACAATCATGCTTTCTCATAGATTCCGCCTCTCTCTTGCTCTCTCAACCACAAACAAACACACACATTCACACACACACACATGCACACACACATAAATGCGCACACACAAATAGTAACACATGTAAAATTGAATACCATTCTAAATTCAAGTACTATGACTCATTTTGTCAAGCTTGTCCAACTTGCCAACCATTGCTAAAAAAGAAAGAATAATTTTTCCTGTTCATTTCTGGATAATGTGTGTGTGTGCATGTAGTCCAAAACAGCAATTTTTTATTTTGCTGTGTCTGAGTGGGTTGACTAGCTCACAGCAAAATAGCTCCAGCTCAGAGCAATCATTGGGCTTTCAGAACAACAACTTTATGTTCCTGCAATCACAGTTTGTGCAACGTTCAAGTGCTTTGTTTTTTGGCAGCAGGCCAGAGTAAAATGCTACCATTGAGGGGCTGTGGCATGAGATTCATACCTCAGCGACTATTCCTGAGGTAACTGTACATGCTTTACACCATACTGGCAAAATTCACATTTAAGTGATTTAACCAATATGAACTACATTAAGTTGTGTTTCCAGGTTCAAATGCTAAGCTAACAAGCTGGGCTAGGTTCCTGTAACTACCGTGAATTCTGGATTACCGAGCGCACCTGATTAAACGCTGTATGCTCTAATTTTAGAAAGTAAATCTATTTTGTACTCATACAAGCTGCACCAGATTTTAAGCCGCATGTGTCTCACATTGTAATATGAGATCCGGCGCTGTGTCTGGTTACTGAATGTTTCCCACCAATATCCTCGGGCCGTGCCGGGCCATGATCAAGCATTAAAACGGCCCGCATGTTTTAAAAAATGCCGGGTTTAAATCGGACTCGGAACGAAAATTACAGTTAACGTGTCGGGCCGGGCTGGGACACAAGGTCCTCGGGCTCAGGTCGTGTTTTAATTTTTTGGTCCTGATCGAAGCTTTGGTTACGAGGCAAAATGGAAAAAAACATGCATTAGCCACACTGTATTTTAAGCTGCACTCTTAAAAGTTTGGGGAAAAAAGTAGCAGCTAATAGTCTGGAACTCTGCAGGTGGAATTTGGTCCTAGATTTGCATACCATCTAAACAATCTAAGCTTATTAGACCAGCTTCAAAGACCATTGGCAAGAAATACTTTAAACTTAATGAGAGTTTAGAATTAAATAGCATAAAATTTTATGCTAAATACCTGGATTAGATTTGGATGGTTTACTATGGGAAGTTTTGGAAATTGGGCCCTGTTTTAACATTCGATTATTTAACAAGAAAATCGCCTGATTGGATACTACTCCCATTAAACCTAATAACGTCTCTTCATGTTCCATTCATGTCAAAAAATGTGCTGCAAGCTCTTCAAAATGATAAAATCAGCCTAGATAGTTTCCAGTTTCAAATGCAATGCAACCAAGCTGGGGTGTGATAAGAAAACTGGGAGGCCAATGTTATCTCAACACCGAACAGTCCAACCTTGCACATGGATACAACTAAACATAATTTTAAATTGAATACCATTCTAAATTCAAGTATTATGACTCATTTTGCAAAGCTTGTCCAACTTGCCAACCATTGTTAGAAAAGAAAGGATAATTGTTTGAAACAAATGTTGAGAGATATTTTTCTGTTAATTTCGAGATGATGTGTGTTTGTGTGTGTGTGTGTGTGTGTGTGTGTGTGTGTGTGTGTTCATGTAGTGCTGTGAGAGGAATGTGTGCAAGTATGTGAGTACAGCAAGCTGTAGTCACAATGAGGCCTGCTCTGTGTGACATGCTGGTACATTTTGACAGTCCACACAGCTCCCTCACATTCCTGTTTTCTGTTCAACTCACACACATGCACGCACACACACACACACACACACACACACACACACACACACACACACACACACACACACACACAC
>JBBMFX010021631.1:0-12415 GCA_037832545.1 Rhabdalestes septentrionalis | reverse complement strand
ACACACAAACACACACACACACACACACACACACACACACACACACACACACAAGAGAGAGTGGAAATAGGAGGGACAGGTAGATGTTTGGACAGATGAGTATGTGTTTAGAGTATGTGTTGCCTTAGACGTAAATTCTCATTCATTTTTGTAATACATAAGCTATAGAAATATTCACATAAAAACAGAACTAAGACAGACATGAAATTGTCCAAACTTTAAAATGCTAAAGCAATACATACTGCCCTTAACTATGACAATAAATGCTATTCATTTTACTCTTAAAACAAACTGACTTAAAACAGGGCTGGGAAATCACTATAATTATTAGTTGCATTATTTCATGTAATTAACCTTGATCAATCACATTTGTTTTATCTATTCCTTTTTGAGCCTAAAGGATGAATTTAACCATTGCAAGAGCACACCATCTTTATCACACATACAGTCAATGAAGGCTTGTTATTATTTGTAGCATATGTCAGTGTTAATATCACATCAATTCTCATCCATGTAGTTATATATATCTATATCTATATCTATCTATATCTGTCTATATCTGTCTATATCTGTCTATATCTGTCAGTTTTTCTCTTTGTTGCTTTTGTTAGTTCGCTGCTCATTTATTTAACCATTCTCTTGTGAAAACTGTTCAGAGCAATCAGAAAAATGACTGACATTACTTCTAAACCAGACTGGATGGGCTCAGGTCATTTGGTTCCATCAATGGAAATTGCTCTTTAAAGGTTGTATTTGAACGAGAGAGCCACATAAGCGTTTTTACAGTCCCACCCACTCAGAATGATGTAGTAAACCGCACTGAAACCTAATGTGAAGACTCGTTCCCTTTTCTAAACTTCATAGGGAGGAGGACATCAAACCCCTTCCCCTCACTCACCTCTGCTGTCCCAGAAACCTCTGTGATCTGAGCTGGGCGGCGATGTAGAGAGCAGCGGCCGCGGCGAGGAGCTCACGCTGCTCCACCGGGGAAAGTGGGTGACCCTTGAATCCATCAGGGTAAACCTCAGGAAGGAAGTTGGTGCTGATGTCGCCAGAGATGAACCGAGGGTGAACGATGATCTCCCTCAGGAGAGGAATGTTATGGGTGACACCTGAAAAAGAAAGAGCAGAAGAAAAGGAAAACTGAGTGTAGATAGATAAATAAACAAGTAGATAAATACAATAGATAAACAGACAGATAAATAAATCAATAGCTACATAAAAATAGATGCATGAGTATATATACAAAAATTATACAGACGTTTTGGTGCTGTGAAGTCTCACAGGTTTTAATTATTAAAGGAAACTGTTGGGCTGCTGCAGTGGCAAATATTCAGCGTTTCAGTACCTCATCACTATTTAAACACATGGTCGAACAAACAGGTTGTTGGTTTATTGGGTTATTCATGTACAACAACCCCAAGCATTTACTGGAGCTAATGGTCTGATAGATATTTATAACGTTTAATATCCTCTCATCTGTTCAGGAAACAGGGTGTTTGGTGAATACACGCTCTCATTTATATGTTTATATGTATATTGTTTAATTACATTTGCCTTAATAAACAACAGAATTTACTTCAAAATGTAAAAATTGCGGTGTATAAAAAATGAGTTAGGGTTTATATAGGATAAACAGCATAAAACGCGAATGAGACAGTAAGAAGTGAGTTTTTAAAATGTATTATTCTAGTACCCACACACAGGACATTCACATGGCATACGGTATATAACACAGAGGGGTGGTGTGGTGGTTTTAAAACTATTTTAGTCCAGAATTAGATTTTTTAACTGGGAATTTGACACAAATTCTGTACAAAGAATGTGTCTGTGTGTGTGCATCTGTGTGTGTGTGTGTGTGTGTGTGTCTGCGTCATTACCTCTAATAACATAGTTATCAAGAGCATCTTCCATCTTCTTCAGTGCTTCAGCTCTTGTAGCTCCATAGGTCACCAACTATAAAACATCAATGAGTCAATCACTCCAGTCACGCCCACAAACAGGTGGCGTTTAGACCACCAGCTTCAAAACCAACCACCTGATCATTTCTCCTTACTTTAGAGATCATGGGATCATAGTAGATGCTGATGTCACTTCCTTCTTGAATGCCACTGTCCACCCTCACCTTGAGAAAAAAGAGAAAATGTACAATTTCTGTTTCAAACACAGAACGCAAACAGCTAAAATAGATTTAACCCTGAAAGTAGTTTGTGCTAATGGCAGTGAATGGGCTCTTCAGTGGAATCATCAGTTTTACATCAACATAAAAGCAAATGAAATGGTAATAAAAATGGTTTCCTATTCCTATTCTTAGGGTAAAATTGGTCTGATTGTCAATATATAAATGTTATGATGTTTCATCTTTGTTGCTAAACAATTGGTAAAACAATACAACTGGTAAATATCTCCTAATATGGCTGTATAGGCCTTTGCAGATTTAAGACAGTGTCCAAAGCTTTAGGCTTGTATTTTCATCAGAGTCTGAGACTCTAAGGTTAATATATGCAAGCAAAATGTGACACATTGTCTGTAATTTTCTTATTAAAACAGTTGCTAAGCATGCAATTAAAAATAGCTATTAACTATTATCTCCAAAAAATAAAAAATGCTACAAAAATAATGATTGAAACCTGAAAACGACCTGTGCTAAATGGCAGTGTTTGGGTTTTGCAGTGGAATCAACTGTCAAAATATTTCTGTTTAAATAAAAACACCTAATTTGTAACACAGTCGAGCCCCAAAATTCGTGGGGGTTACTTTCCTAGAGCCCAGGATTGTGAGAAAATGCAAAATTGTAATGTGGTAACAAAAAAACAAAAAAAAGGCCTTTAACTGCCCAAAATTTCACGTAAAGATAAACTCGAGATACTGCACATGAGAAAGTGTTCTGATGCGGGAATTCTGGACTGCAACGTTCTCAGATTGGCTACTTTCAAACCTCCCGTCTCAGAGTACAGCGGTATTTCATCATCGCAGGATGTGCTTTCTCTGGAAAGTACCAAAACATTTCTATAGTTTACTTTCATATGGAAATGTAGCTGAATTTACATTTATATTTATGTTATAAAATTAGCAAATTATATTTTTCGTAACAATTCAGCACAAACATGTATAAAAAATATATATTACCATGAAAAGTAACAAAAAAAAAATGGAGGATTTTTGCATTTTCAGTGAATTTGCTAAATTTTCAGTTTCCCACGAATAATCATTTGTTCAGTTCTAAGAAAAAAATCTGAGAACGACTGAGGCCAAGAACTCTGAACCATGGGGGGCAACTGTACAAGTAAAGCAAAAAAAAAAAGCACAAAAAATAAGATGCTCAAACTGTCAGTGAGGAACATCATATGTGTTCATTTGTCACTAAAAAGGCAGTTTATTCAATAAAAATGCTACAAAAATGGGCAGAAGTAAATTCAAATGTATCTAAATGAGGATTTTAATGTCAAGAAACTGACCTTAAAAACATAAAACCCACAACCCCTGTTAATGTTTCTAAGTAGCCACAAATCTTGTAATGTATGGACACTGTTGGATAAAAGATGAATGCCATGAATGTACGATAAAACCGCTACTACAATATCTACCGACTGTGTGTGTTAGTTACGGTCATTTTCTGAGGATGAAGTTGCATCATCCCTAAAACATCCCTCACAGCCTCCGCACCCCAGCAAACCAGCAGTACGATGGAAAAAAAGTCACGAAATGTGGGTCAGCACAGTGCAACCAGGCATCAAAAGCAGCAATGTGACCAATTCCAATTTTAATTCCATTTTCCATGTTCAGCTCCAGTTCAGTGAACTCCATTATCACTGCCTAACTGATTAACTAGATTTTCCAAATCATTTAATTCAAACTGGACTGATATTACCACACTGCAGAGAGAACACATAACTAAATATGAGAAGAATAAATTGGTCCCAAAGAACAATAACAAGACTTCAAAAGTTCTTCGATTGACCATCTCAGACGTTTCCAAAAAGGTCCATATGAGGCATTTTCCTCTTCTGACATCTCATTACTTATAAAGTAATAAAAACGTTTTTATATGCCCATTTTACAACTTTATATTTAAACCTAACTCACTACCACCATGTATCTTTATATATTATTGTTGTTTTATACTGCCGTGCTTGAGAGACCCCATCGATGCGAATCAAATTCCTTTTATGTTTCCGGTCAGTAAACACAATTCCGATACTTGTATTGCTCTCCTCTAATGTGAAGTACATGTTTTTGCTTCTACGCTTCTTTAATAACCTGAACAACAAACAGATGCGAAAGACAATAGCGTCTTTTAAGACCGGTCTATTCTGGGTTAGGAAGAGACGTTGTCAAAATCGGAAACTGCTATAAATGTCTGGCGAAATGTTGTGATCTGTTTATCCTGGACGTGAAGGACAGAAGATGAGTGTAAATATCCTTGCTGGTGTTTGCTGTCTTTACACAGATGAAACGCTTCGCTACAAAAGGATCACCATCTTCCTTCCTGTTTTTTATTGTTGACATCTTTACTCTGTGTAAGAGGTATTCAAGGTCCACTAAACTTCAAAGCCCTTACGAGAAAAATACGAGACGTTTATAATCAATGCCACAATTTTTATAACCTACAAAGTAATTATTCGATTTAAATATGATCCTACATTTGTGCAACTCTGGGTTTTGTTGATGTAGGGGATTCTAACAGAGAGTAACGTAAAATAAGAAATATACACAACATATAAGAACATTTGCCATCTGACTTTTCAATATGACATAGAATTAAATAACAAGAGAAATCAATTGTATTTAAATACATTTTAGGGAACAAATTGTAAGGTAATATCTCATTAAACTAAACATGCGAAGAATAAATTGGTCTCAAATAACAAACTTCAAAAATTTTGACCAGCTCAGATGTTCTAAAAAAGGTCCAAATGCGGCATTTTCCTCTTCTGAATATTAGTACAGAATAAAACCTATTCATGTAGAAAGTGATTCTAAATCTTATGAGAAGCTGTGTATGTATCTCCGAATCTGGAAATAGCTACGTTCAGCCCACAGTGATCAGAAATCTCTGTACTGAACTATTAAACTCTGCTCTTAACACAATAACTCAAGTCACAGCTAAAGGCAAAACATGGAAATGACCCCTTTAACCCCCTTTAATCAAAGGCCCCTTCAGCTATTTTAGTGACAGACGTCCTTCTCTCTCTTTAGATGAATATACTCACTCCAGGCAGACCTCCAGGTTCCTCATACTGAGAGAGCCGCCCGATGGAGGGAAGACCAAACGACTTGTAGGGGTCCTGAGAAAAGATATGAATGGGGGAAAAAAAACAACAAAACAAAGAAATCATGATAAAAATCTGTGCCGTATCTGGTGAAATTTTATTTAAATGGATGCTGAATCATTTCTTTATGTGCATTGTTTTACCCTCCTCTTCCTATTACTTACCGAGGATTCCCGACTACAGAGTGCACCGGATTATAAGCCGCATGTGTCTCTTGCTGTAATATGAGATCTGGCGCCGGGTCTGGTTACGAGTAGAGTGTAGATTCTTTGCCTGAACCCGAATATTTCCTGCCGATCACCTCGGGCCGGGCCGTGATCGAGCATTAAACCGGCCCACGTATTAAAGAATCGCCGGGTTTATATCGGGCCGATAATGAAAGTTAATGTTTTGGGCCGGGCTGGACTCGGACACGAGGTGCTCGGGCTCCAGTCGGGCCGGGTTTTATTTTTTGTGCCCGATCTAAGCTCTGGTTACGGGGCAAAATGTGTTGGCCGGCATGAAAAAAAGAAAAGAAAGAAAAACATGCATTAGCCGCACCGTATTTTAAGTGTGGAAAAAAAGTAGCAGCTCATAGTCCGGAATTGTATGGTATGTCAATATTGCTTGTATTCTCCTGATCTCCACTACATACAGTAAAGTTCAGGTGGTTAATAAATCAATTGTCTGTAGTAGCCCAGGATTACAGTAGTGGTGTGGTGAATTTCATTCAGAGTCATTTTAGAGCACATTAGAGCAGTTTCGTTAGATTTATTGGACTTTTTAAAAATTGTTATTGTGTGTGTGTGTTTGTGAGTGTGTGCGCGCGCAATTAGCCATTTCCTCCAGAATAAAAAAAAAGTCTGATTCTGATTAAAAAGGGTTAAGGAAATAAAGAGGATATTAAAGTAAGAAAATAAGAAGGAAAATTGGTGGATGGAGCAAATAAACCACATGAAACCGTCTGTCTGTCTCTAGGGTATGAACCAAACATTCTGACACACACACACACATTGCAGAACGTGCTTTTGTAAACAGCAAGTGCTGAAAGAAGGATAAATTAAATATAAAGAGAAAACACAGTGACTAATAGAAGGGGACACCTTGGAGCGGCCTGAATATGACAAAAATATTGCATATGAATTACTATTTTGATTTTGAGCTGCTTCACTTGTCCTGCCCAGTCATTTAGTCATGTGACGGCAGCAACACCGTGAGGATGAAGACCAGCTTGTGGCTCCTACAGCAATGGCTCTCAACCTTTTCAACGTTAAGGCCCAATTATCTTTCACAGCACGCTGCCAAGGCCCACTTGGCCACATTAGATCATTTTAAATAACCAATTGAGGACCAATGGCCTGTCTCGATTTTAGATTCGCTGCCCAATCAAAAGCTTTCGCGGTGGACCCCGGCCCAGTGGTTGAGAAACCCGGTCCTACAGGTTATATGAGGGACCGCCACCATCTATCCAAGCTGCTGCTAATGCAACAAACTATCTCCTTAAGGTCTGGCCAGCCGTGCTCAGCCGTGCCACTTGGGAGACTGATGGTGTGATGGATGGTTTTGGCGAGGTGGTGTCTACAGCTGTTTACTGGTTTGTTTACCTCGGCATAGACTCTGCTCTCTATGGCCCAGCCATTAATGGGGATGTCTTCCTGTTTGTGCTGGAGCTCATAACCCTTAGCAACACGGATCATCTGCTGCACCAAGTCCAGCCCTGTGATGCACTCTGTGATCGGGTGCTCCACCTGGGAGAGAACACACACACACAGACACACACATACACACACACACAGACACACACATACACACACACACAGACACACACACACACACAGACACACACACAAACACACACACAGACACACACACAGACACACACACAGACACAGACACACACACACAAACACACACACAGACACACACACAGACACACACACAGACACAGACACACACACACACACACACACACACACACAGATCTGCTCATTCCAGTCAGTCTGTCCTCTGTGCCCCATTAGTTTTAAAGGGGAGAAAAAAATGCTCACACACCTGAGTTGTTATCTACCGAGCCTTTGCCATTCTTCACATCCACGACCCACAGTGCTTCCTTTCCGCCGGGTCCATCTTTCACTTTAAAGGCAAAAACTGCACCAATTTTCTTCACAAAACTCTCTCCCTCCTGCATGAAGGAACATCAAGGCATAAAGGCCAAAAGAAACACCAGACAAAGTGGTTTCTGCTTCACTGCATGAGACTTCCTCTTTCCAGATAATGAACAATTACACGCCAGCTTGTAGAGGTCCATTAATGACCAGCACTTATGCCTTGAGGGAAAAATAATGTCATGGCAAATACGATGCGACATAATAGCTGACAATTTCTAATTAAAATACAATTATCTGGAGGAGAAGCCTCCGTTGTGGTACTTTCAGAGGACCTTCTGTACATCAGGAGCATTACTTGTCCTGGTCTTCCTGTTTTTACCAAGAATTTAACAATTATGTACAGAACCAAAAAGGAAAATCCTAAAAGGGCATCACATTGTACTTCATCTTGTAATTGCTTAAGATCAAAATGCTTTCTCCTCCTATAAAGGATACTGCAGTATGTACAAGTACTTAAATGTGTGCATACACATAGCATTTCTATCACAGAGTAAGTGCAAGACAAGGAAATAATAATAGAGTAAAAAAATACAGAGGTTCCACACAAATGGAGAGAGCTGAATACTACCTCCTTCAGTGCCTTCTCAATTTCACTGAAAACAGCATGAGCTTTAAACCCCTCCAAACCCGCGGCAGCACTGGTGGGCACTGCGGCAATCCGTGAGCTGGGAAAACACAAAATTACACAAAAAAGTGATGGGTGTGGGGGTGTGTGTGTGTGTGTGTGTGTGTGTGTGTGTGTGTATGCATATGTTCTGCGAAGTCCAAAGTCCTACTGGAGATAAGGTGAGATTCAGGAACAACTGTTCAAAGATTATTAGGGCCAAGGGTGAATTTTTATAATACTTCTCCCCAAGTTTACTCCAGTTTATACAGATCTATACACATAAAAACACACTATCTTAGTACAAACACATAGCATAAATAATGTTTCATATTTCTTTGATTCTAAACAACACAAGGTCTTTAAAAAAAAATGTGACCCGAGTACAATAACTGGAAATAACTGAACTGCATGTTTGGCCTCATTCAGAAAAAATGCGGACATTGATTATCTGGCGGCAGTGGCATCTGTAGAGGCTTTTGAAGTCTGTGTTGGAAGCAGGAAAAATGTGCAGAAAAATCTGAATGAGCCACAGACAGGGTCATTGGCAACCAAGGTTCACTAATGAGCACAGATAGCGAAGGTTAGCCTGTCTGGTCACAGAGGTCCTCCTGTAGCAGAACATGGAGCAAGTGAAAAAAATTGGCCTGGTCTGATGAATCATGTTTTCTCTTACATTACTAGGTAGCTGGGTTACGCGCTTTCCCACGGAAGACATGGCCCCATGGTGCACTACGGGAGGACTGCAAGCCAGAGGAAGTAGTATGATGCTCTGGATAATGATCTGCCTTAAAACCTTGGGTCATTATTCATATGGATGTTACTTCGGCTTTTTTCACCTACATTAACACCGTCTATTTCGGTAAGATAATGCAAACACTGTATGGCCTGAGGATCATGATGAAGAGATGATTTCGCCTCCAAATTCCCCAGATCTCAATCTGCACCAGCATGTGAGGGACTAGTGGACCACCTTGTCCAATCCATGGAGGCCCCACTTAAAGAAATGTAGAGATTAAAAGACCTGCTGATGAAGAAACCATTGCACCTTGTGGGGGGCCTACACAATATTAGGCAGGCGGTTTTAATGTTATGCCTGATCAATGTACAGAATGTGACTTTGTAGATCATCTACAGCATAAGTGCAGTCAATGGCTCCAACTCTAGTGCAACTGTAACCTCTCACCCTCAAACCACTACATTATATCATCTTTCAATTGACCTGCAAGCACTGTATGCTAAAGCGTCCTACATACACTTGCATTACTGATGCTGTCAGGATCAGTGCTGTGTTTTGTTAGTGAATCATACTGCAGATTAATTGCGACAAATTATGTGCTTAAAGGAATAGTCCAAAATGACTAATTATCAATTAAAATAATTAGTCATTTGGGACTATTAATTAAGTTACTAATGGAAGATCTCATTCACATATTTAAAAAGGTGACAATTGACGAGAACCATGCCAAAAATTGCAGTGCAGCACACACCTGCCTACTTAATAGACACAATGAGGAATATAACATGTAGGGGCCTGCTTTTTAGATTGTCTCAGGAAAATTAACTCTGCCACATACACAAACCTTTCCTGCAGAAAAAGTTACAGAAGGTTGGTTGCGCTTAGATATTTTCATTAACAAAATATAAAATAAGAAATTGATTATTATTTCTCAAAAACACAAAACTGCATTGAAAAGGACAGAGCAAATCAAGCTAGGTCTGAAAGGTTCCTCACCTTGCTTCCTGAGGGAATCCCATCTTGTACAGAGTGACCACCACAGCTCCGCCGAGGCCGATATTGTGCTGCAGAGCGATCTTTGCTCCCGGGACCTGTCTTTTCCCAGCGTCCCCTCTTAACTGCCAGCACAGCTCTGCACACTGGGCCAGACCTGACAAATCAAACACAGAACACGTTTAAAGGTAAGGTTCAACAGTATGTTTAAGGTCTGAGCAATCAAACACAGCAGGGTTCATTCAACCTGGCGAGAGAAAAAAAAGCTGTTCAAAGAACCACCAAAGTAGGTTCAAGTATCAATGTAATAAAACGTAATAATCATTACAGTGAGCACATAATTTACCTTAATCATGCCCATCACCAAGACCTGATTATTCATACAAGCAAAGGGCTTCAACTAACTGGATTCAGCTGTAAGCTAGGAGGCAAAATGAGTGTTGTGGTCCAGTGGGGTAGGAATGCAAGGTTCTGCTAATACTCAATAGTTTATTCATTTAAACAAAAGACAACTAATCAGAAACACTAACTGCAGTGTTCCCAAAGCCTGTAAAATTATTCTTTGCTATACATTATATGATTCTGAGTTGTTCCCAGACAAAAGACAGCAATCGTGAAACAATCAAGTTGATTTCTTTGGTCGTGACTCATAAACGGTGGTCCAATGTCGTACTGAGAAGGTCGTAATCACAGCGACCACAGTCTGAGTTGTTTCCTGAAATTTATAGCGACCATTGTGTTTGTGCTGCAACGGCCTACTACTCCTGACCAGCCAATCAAAACACGGCATGCAATTACATATTAATTTTACATGTACACACCATCGAAGATCTACACACCTTCATACACACCTTCGAACATCTACACACATCATACCAACATTTATTAGATCACTTAATGCACAGTGTGATTTGCAATGATCTATTCAGATTTCTGTAGAATGCATAATAACATGATGTATTTGAATCTTAATAGTGAATAAAGCTCATATGTTCATTTGTTCTCATCCTTGTTCTCAAACTTTCATAGAACATTTTAGTAGAAAGCCCTGCAATATACAACTCTATGCTGTATCCTAATATAACAGAACTTGCAGTTAGTGTTCTGCACATCGAACTGTTCAATGACACAGTGTTAGGGGAAGTTCAAAAAGAGGCAGTGAAGCGTCACCTAATTCAGAGAAGCACATTTTTACCCTTATTGTCAATCACTCTGAGGTCACTTTATTAAATCTCTACCACAAATGTGCCACATACAGACTGCAGCCCGTCTGCTGCTGCACAGTTTATTATCTTTTTCTACCCCATTCATCATTAGTGAGTGACCACAGGATCGCTGCAGACATGTGGATGGTAGCCGGCATGGCTGTGTATCAACATGTTGCTTTGATATTGTTTTGGAGGGCTGGATGGAGAGTAAGAACCAGGCATTAATCCCAACCATCACAACCGGAAATGGAAATATGAAAACAGATTCGCCAACAGAATAGAAATGTCATTGTGACCAAGTACAACGTGTTTTTTAAAAAGACATGTTGGAATATACTTCACAGTACGCCATCGGAGCGACCGGCTTTAATGTACATTGTTATACTGGCCTTTGTGAAAAATCTGATTTACCTACAGAATCTAAATCTTTTAGTGATCAAGGCAGAACATCTTTGATAAAAGACACACGGAAATATACTTCACTGTATGCGACCAGAGCTACCGGCTTTAATGCACTTCGTCAAAACACTAAACTTTACTCTTCTCAGTCCTGTACTTTCAGATCCTTACTGGGAAGCAGGATGCAGCATCAGGAGCTTATTCTGTTGAGCTAATGGGTTTTCAGTTTTGTTCATTTTCCTGTCAAGATTGGGACTTAAGAGTAAAACCTGTTGGCACAAGCCTGCCTTCCAAATTCCTCAGGTCAGGAGAACTTTTGAGGATGAATAACAATACCAGTGAAGTTGAAAATCTAAACGTAGGAGTGTGTGTGTGTGTGTGTGTGTGTGTGTGTGTGTGTGTGTATGTGTGTAGAAAACGACAGACTAAGGAGCATTAAAAGTGGTCAGCCCTTCAAACTGAATGGGGGACTCTGACTGGTGATCTGAAAGTTTAAAGTAGAAGTTTCTTCTGATGTTAGATCTGAAAACGGTTCTCCACTGACTATCACAGGAATGAAAAACATGAGCAATAAGTATTTGATATGAAACAATACTATAAACATAAGTGATACACGATTAATCTATCACCCTTCACATAAAAGCAATGGATTTTCTTCCAAAGTGTGTGTTTCAAGACAAAAAAAGGCTCGTCTGTATTTTGAAAAATCACACTGTCCCTTATGCAACATTTCTTGAAAGTATTACACAAATCTGAGATGGTCGGGGAGTAGCTCTTTGGTCAGTTGCAATAGATTGATGCATTCCAATAATTGAGAATGGGGGGAATTACATATGCTTCATCACTGCAAAATGACGACAAAGCAGCAACATCTGTGCAGGGTTACAGAGAGACCACCAGAGCTGCTGGGATAAGCTTAAGGAGAAGACCCCAAGGGTCAACAGACAGCACATAAGATTAGATTTAGCTTTAGAGAGAGAGAGAGAGAGAGAGAGAGAGAGAGAGAGAGAGAGAGAGAGAGAGAGCGAGAAAGAGAGAGAGCGCGAGAGAGC